>VZQC01000494.1:428100-453471 GCA_009823505.1 Rhizomys pruinosus
AAAAAAAAAAAAAAACCTGAAAGATGCAGGACAGTTATGGCAGAATACATGATCTGGGATGGGGTGGGGGTGGGGGGGAAGGGAAAGGGAAATATGCCTGATCTGAATTGGAAAATGATGTATAAAATGCACAAACCATCAATAAAAATTAAATAAAAAGAAAAAAAAAATAATAAAAATAAAATGTGACCAAAGCAAATATCACTTGACCTTATTTCATTCGATTTTTCAAACACAAAATGTCATAGAAAGCTCACAAAGTAAACCAACAGTATCTTTGATGATCTTACTTTTAGAGTACATTTCTGATTTAAAAAAATGTTAATTGACTGGGTGTGGTGGCACTTGCCTTTAATCCTAGCACTTGGGAGGCAGAGGCAGGTGGATCTTTGTGAGTTCAAGGGCAGCCTGTTCTACAGAGTGATTTCCAGGACAGCTGGGGCCACAGGGAGAACCTGTCTCAAAAAGACCAAAAAAAGTTAATTCATTTTAAACTTAATGTATTATTTAAACAATTGGAAATAAATGTTTACATTTTTACAAAGCTCATATTTAATTTCTTTGATTTGTTAAAAAAATCATACAAGAAATAGTCATTGACTACATACTAGGTACTAGATGGAGATATATATATATATATATATATATATATATATATATCCATGTAGACATATAGTATAATAGGGATATATGTATCCCTATTATATTACAAAATATATATACATAAAATTATACATACATATATTATATAATATACCTATACATAATATACATATATTACTCCATATATATGATTTCTAATAATGAACATTAAAAATTTAATGCAGAAAAGGAACATCTAATGAAGTTATAAAAGGGAAAAAGAAAAATATAGCAGGAAATAATTTGGTGATATTTATGTTTCAAGAGGTTTTTATTGCTCTAGGAAGTGTGAAGGCAATTTAGGTCTGTGAAGAGAATCCAGAGCATGTGATGCTAGAGGTAAAAGTCCTGAGAGTAAAGCAGCTAGACGGGTTTGCAATAGAACATCAGTGTCTGGGATGCAATGAACAGAGGGCAAGGGATAGGCCCAGGCCTGCCAAGTGTAGGCCAAGAACTATGCATATTACCTGAAGTTCAAAGAAAGGATTGCAGGATTTTATGCAGGTGAAAGAGTGCTGAAAACTGCCCTATAATAAACAACAATAAAGTCCTGGTAAAGAATGGGACACGATGAGGTGATAGGGAGAGTTGGCATCCAAATTGAAGACAGATGGAGAAGGCTGGCTCTCAGTGTCTCTGGTGACAGAAAGTGACAGAACAAAGTGGCGGTTGTGTAGTGTGACCTTGTGTCAGAGATACTGAACTGACTCCAAGTTTTTCTTTTTCAGCCATTGGTATTGCTATTTCCTGAGAAGGAGAAGAATACAGGATACACAGATATTTAGAGAAAGATGGAGAGATTCATTGTGAACATTTATTGCTCAGGAGCCTCTGAGCAATGTTGCAAGAAACTCAGGTAATTACACTGGAATTTCAAAAAGAATATCTGAGCTAACAGGCATGTTTTCACACAAGATATGGGTGAAACACCACAGTCCAAAAAGAAAAAAAAAAGGGGGGTGGGGAGCTCTCTGTAGTGAAACTTTGGGTGGACAATAAGAAAATAGCCTAAGATTTAAGGGGAAAATGGTTCAATAATTCTTACCTCTCTCTTTCATTATAAAATTCAGTGAAGTGAACTCTGCCTAAAGAATGAACACACTTGCCGGGTGTGGTGGCGCACGCCTTTAATCCTAGCACTTGGGAGGCAGAGGCAGGCAGATCTTTGTGAGTTCAAGGCCAGCCTGGTCTACATAGTGAGTTCCAGGACAGCCGGAGCTACAGGGAGACCCTGTCTCAAAAAGACCAAAAAAAAAAAAAAAAAAAAAAAGAATGAACACTCTTGCAAGAGCTGAATAATTTTTCTATGAATTCTTTTCAGTGAATACATTAGTCTGGCAAAAGAATTAACTCTTCAATTGAAATTTGATTAACCTATTTATAAAACCTCATAAACCTGAAGATTTTTTCTTGCATTTCTTATTTGTCCATTGTCCTTATTTGAGGTTTGTATGTAATTGCTCTTGTTTTCAGTGTGTTCTTTGAGACAATCTTGTTCATTTGCACAGGCTAGCCTCAAACTTGGAATCTTTCTGCTTTAGTCTTGAGTGCTGGGGTTACACATGTGTTGCTGTACCCAGATTGAGACTATTTTGAAAAAAATAAGTTCTATTACTTCGCTTGACTTAAATGTATTGGTTTATCTAATTCCTTTATCTTTAGAGGGATGTCACCAATTTATGCAGGTTTCTGATCATGATGGCATCCAGTTTCTGTCCTTGGGGCAAGCAGTTATTTGAACGAAATGGTGCACAGCTGCCCCCAAACCCATCTCAAGCAGGAGTCTCCACACAGAGGTGCACAGTTCTCTCATCCCCATTTGGAATGGTGTTAACCCACACTAGAATTTAAGTGCATGGGTTTGTGAATCTATTATTCCCTTATGTAAAGATTCTTAATTATCTCTGAGAGTTCCTCATTGATTTTCTATGTCTTACTTTATAAAGAGTTTAAAAATATTTAACATATTTCCTGATGATAATGTCTCTGTTTCTCAATTTTTTATTTTATTTTGTTTGTTATTATGTTAATACTTCTGAAGCAAATCTTCAGTACAGCCTGGTCGAGCCTGTAAGAATCATTGCATCTCACTTCTGATTTCAGAAGACAGCTTTCCAACTAACACCTGTACTGCTAGTTTTAGGGAAATCCTTTCACTCTAAAGAAAAATCTTTATTTCTATCAGCACTATGTATTTTTATTGCTTCATCTCATACTTGTGTGTCAAATGTTCCCTCTGAGGGAGTCCCTGAGGTTCCCCAAAACAGGGACATTTGTTTGGAAACTCTACAGTTTTGTCTGATGATATTTGGACACTTAATTTTTATTTGATATCACTTATTTTTTCTTTTTAAAGCTTATATTACTTGTGTTATTTACTTTTTTCTATGGTGCATGTAAATGTGGATTTATGCTAAGCATATTTCTACTCATTTCAATTCTCTTCATTAACACTATCTTAATGTGTTGAGTGAGGATTCAAGGACCATCTGCAACACTGCATGATGTTCTGAGGATTTATTGATCCTAGACCTGGGTGAGAGGGATTCATAGTTTGCCAAACTCTTCTTTTTTAATTGACTAATTTTTATTTTATGTGCATGAGTGTCTCGCCTGCATGTATTTAAATTAAGTGCACCACATGCAGGCAATGGCCGTGGGAGCCAGAAGAGATCCCTGGCCCTGGGGTTAGTAGTGGTTTTAGTCACCATGTGAGTGCTAGGGACCAAATCTGGGTCCTCTGTGAGAACATCAGTGCGTTAACTGCTCTCCAGCTCCATTGTGCACATCTCTTTAATTATCCCTACTACTTTCTTTAGTTACCTTGTTGGTACTTGAAGAGATGGTTGGTTTACTTGCTCTCCCCTTCACTTCAGCTCTGGTAGCAACTTTCAGCCCAAACAAAGCCCCACCCCTCCTGTTAGGTTCCAGGGTTCATACTGAAATCACCTGCAGTAGCATTTAAACTTTTTAAAAATTTTCTTCATTTATATACCAAAAGCCTAATTTTAGATCACTGGCAATATTGTCTAAGAAGAATATACTCTTTCTGTATCCAAATACTGGCATATATACCCAGTAATAGCATGCCATTTGCCTCACTAATTGCTTTGTGATTCTGTTCTAACTCCAATTATGGAGATGTAAGTTATTCAACACATTTCCATGACAATAGTAAAATAAATGTATTATTAAGTTATAAATTTACTCACCTTATGTTTCTTAATTTAATATTTTATTAAGTGTTTTCTCACTATATGAAAAAGAAAATACCCAACAGAAACAACTTAAGGAGGGAGGAGCATATTTTAGCTTGCACTTCTAGTCCACAGTGGTGGACAGATATGGTAGATGTACACAAGGTAGCCCATCCATCTGTATCCATAATCAAGAATCAGAAAGAGATAACCATGAGTATTCCACCCACCTTCTATCTTTATTCAGTTTATGGAATGGTGGCACCCATATTTGGGGTAGAACTTCCTGTCTCAATTAACTCAATCTGTATCTCCTTCATAGACATGCCTGCACTTTGTCTCCTAAGTGATTAAGTGATTCTACTTCTTTTTGTTTCAGTGCATATTTTATTGAATTTTTACACATTTCATACATCTTATTCATATTAAGCTTCCTCTTATCCTCACACCCCACACTCCTGCCCAGATTACATGCATTCTGTCATTATGTTAAGGCCTATGGAGTCAGGTTAGTGCAACCAGCTGTCCTTTGGTGTGATTTCATCCTCTGGAGTCCAGTCAGCTTATCTAGAGCCACTCCCTTAAAGACCAATTCTTCCTCACTCAGCAGTGATCAGCTTCCAATCTTCTTCACAGGTCAGAGCCTCCAGCCCATTTTCCCATTCTATGGTGGGCTTTTGTCTGAGCCTCCTGCCCATATGGTGGGCTATTGTCTGATTGAGTTTGCATGGGTCTTGTACATGATGTCACCATTTCTGTAAGTTCATATGAGCAAGTTCCCAAAGACCTGGAAGACTGTTCTCCCTATGATCATGCACCAGACTTGGCTCTTAACATCTTCCTGGTCTCTTCCACAATGGCCCTGAGCCTGGGTGAGCGAGTCCTATCCAGGGACATGCATGCTGTCTCCTCTTATTCTCTACACTTTGATCATGTGTGGCCTTCTGAGTGCATCACCTTCTATTACATGAGAAATATTCACTAGTAAGAGTTCAAAGATACATTAGTACTTTCTGCACACAACGTTCCACTATGTTTCATGAGCCTTAGGTATAGAGGTCCCAAAGTAAATGTACAGTTAGGGCTGGGAATCTGAAAGAAAACTATTCTCTCTGTTTGACCAGTTGTGGACCTCTGTACTAATCTCTGTCTGTTGCAAAAATAAGGTGTTTTTTTTTTTATAATTAGGAAATGGTGTACTTGTCTGTAAATAAAATGATCCATATTCCACATGCAGCAAGGCATGACATTTGTCTAGGGATGGGATGGAGTTTTGATTTTCTCTAGGATCTATGACTTCTCGAACCATGTGTATTTAGCTATGTTTACAGTGCCATATGTGAGTTCCCTCCTACTGAGAGGGGTTTAAGTATAATTAGATAGCTATTGGTTACTTCCAAGATAGAAGTGCTGCCACTGCACTGCTATGGCTTGCTGTGCCAGTCATTGTGGTGGTTATCAGGAGTTAAAGCTGGGTTGGACCATTGGTTGATTTTTCTCCTTTAGCAGCTTGCAAAATGTCATCTAAAACTAAGAGAGATAGTCTCAGGGAGGAGGCTGTCACATTTTTTCCAACTCCATTGATCAAGTCCTGTCTTTAGCAATAGAGTCTTCAAGTTCTGGAAGATAATCAAGAGATATGGTAAGAGCTTGTTTATTACTTGATCACTCTGACCAACAACTCAAAGGGAGATTTCTTCTGTGTAGCACTAGTTTCTTATTATACAGCTGCCAGGTATTCACATATACTCATGTTCAGTTATTGTGTGTGTACATCAGTATTGTTTCTTGTAAGATCTGGTAGAATCCTGCTCTGAATCCAACTGACTTGGCATTTTTTATTTGAGAGATTTTAAATTATGGCTTCTATCTTTTTTGACTGTTATTAACATATTTAAATAGTTTATTCCATCCTGATTTAAATTTGTAAGGAATGCACATCTAGAAATTTATTCATTCCTTTTAGGTATCCCAATTAACAGGATTATAAATTTTAAAGCATATCTTTTTGAGTCTCTGAATTGCCTAAATAAGTGTTGTAATACCTCCATTTTCTATTATAGTTTTGTTAATTGAGGTATTTCTCTAGTGTTAAAAATGCCAAGTCAGTTGGATTCACAGCAGGTTTTTCTATTTTCTCACTCTTTTCAAAGAGACAAGTGTGTCATTGCTCTTTGTATTGATTTTCATTTCCGTTGCATTGGTTTCAGGTTTGATTTTGATTATCTCTTCCTATCTACTATTCTGAGATGTTGATTGTTATTTTTTCAAGACTTTTAGGCAGATCATTAAGCTTTTGATTTGAGATCTCTAGTTTCTTTTTTATGCAGATGCTTACACTGTAACCCTTCCTCTTACTGTTGCTTTCACCATCTCCCATAGATCTTGATATATCCTGTTTTCATTTTCATTCAATTAACTTCCTTCTTAATTCCTTCTCATACAAAACTTGACATCAGTGGATCAAGGACCTCAGTACATCATACCTTGAATCTGTTAAAGAAGAAAACAGTGAATACACTTCAATCTATAGGCACTGGAAATACTTTCTAAATAAATCTGTGATAATACAGATTTAAAGATCAACAATTGATAGAAGGGACATCATGAAACTGAAAATTTTTTGTACAGAAAATGATAATGTCACTGTAGTTATAAGAGACGGGTTACAGAATGGGAAACTTTTTGGTAGCTAACATCTTTTTTTAATATTTTTTAATTTTTTAATTTTTATTTATTTCTGTATGTGTATGAATGTACTGTCTGCATGCAAGTTTGTGCACCCATGTCATGCAATGCCGCAGAGGTCAGAAGAGGGTGTTCGATTCCCCTGGAACTGGAGTTCTCCTGGAATTGGAGTTTCAGATGGTTCTAGGCCGCCATGTGGGTGCTGGGGATTGAACCTGGGTCCTCTGCAAGAGCGGTCGGTGCTCTTAACCGCTAGGCCATCTCTCCACCCCCAGACAACATCTTAGAGTAGGACAGTGTCTATAATATAAAAATTTCTATAAAAACAATTAACTAAACACAAAGTAAAGAAACATCCCAACTAGAAATTGGGCCATGAAGTGGAACAACAGAATACTTCACAGAAGAAATACAGATGCTGAGAAATATTTTTAAATGTTCAACACTCTTAGTCATTAGGGAAAAGCCCATCAAAAGTACTTTAAAATTTCATCTTATCCTAGTTAGAATGGCTAAGATTAAAATATGAATGGCAGCCAATTCTGGCATGGATTTGGGGAAAGGGGAACACTTATTCACTGTTGGTGGGAGTGTAACCTGGTTCAACAACTCTGAAAATCAATGTGGAACTTCCGGAAAAAGCTGAGAGATAGGTTTACCATATTACCTGACTATATCACTCCTAGGAGCATTAATATGAATGAAGGATGTTATATGTCACTAAAGAGATGATTCCATATACATGTTCATTGTTGTTTTATTCACAATAGCTAGAAAATCAAAGGAGCTTCGATGTCCATTAACTGATTAATAATCAATGAAGACAATGTGTTACACATAAACAATGGTTTTAAATAAAAATGAAATTTATAAACTTCTCAGGTAAAGGAGATGAAATAATCACTCTGTATGAGGTAACCCAGATGCAAAAAGGCAAACAATTCATATTCCCTCATGCATGGATGCTAACTTGGAATCTGTAGATGTATGTGTGTAAACTGAAGTGGCCATACAAGTTAGAGAAGTTGTAAGAGGTCATTGTGGAAAGATTACAAGGGAAGGAAGATAACTGGTTTGAAGGGCACAAAGGGAATAATGGAATAGGAAGGGTTAAATGGGGTAGGGGATAGGAGGACAGGGCAGAGGAGGGTGGAGAAGGAATGTTAAACAAAGATGTCTGAAAGTGTTATATAAAGAAGCTTTCTAAAATGCATGCAAACATATACATATATTAAATATGATATATTTGAATGGTTTCCCTATAGCAGGCAGACAGGACCTCTTCCCAATATTTTTTAAAATATTTTATTTATCACTTTTATTTTATGTGTATAAGTGTACTTCTTGCATGTATGGAAGTGCACCTTTGTTATGGAATCCCTGTGGAGGTCCAAAGAGGGTGTTGGATCACGTAAACTAGAATTTGGATGGTTGTTAGCTAACATGTGGGTACAGAACACTGAACCTGGTTCCTCTGCAAGCACATCCAGTGCCCTTTAATTCTGAGCCATCTCTCCAGGCCCTCTTCCAGGTATCTTAAGCTATCAAACAAAAGCACAGTGTCAGACATAGATTCTCTTACTTTTTTAGTTATTGTTCAGTGGGGTCACATAAACACCCTAAGATATTACTTGCTATTGTCATTGCCCATTATTACACTCTATAATTCAATGAAAATGCTTTATTACTTTAAAGAACATATACTTGAATCATAGGATATGAGGAAATCAAGCTGGTATCAACTTGTAAGCTTCATCACTACTGACTAGTTGTCACAGTAATAGAAGATTTAATGTACACTACTTAAAAAACTTAAAAAACTGTGATGGCTCTGAGGTCTCAGCCTGCCCACTGGTGCAATGGTGTCACTGATATTATGGAGATATCTGATCATTTTCTGATTGGATGTAAAACATATTCCACAACATGGAACTCAAGCCTAATATCATTAATTAGGCCTAAAACTCTTGGCTGGCTACATCAGGGCCCTTTGGGAGACCCTGATATTATTATTCTGGTGAGTGGACACAGTAATAAACTACACCTTAAGTTCTTATCTTTGTACCTATAGACTAGTGCAGCTCTGAATACTCATAAGAGAAACCTTTTTTGTAGTTGAAAGTAGTTAAGGCAAAGACCTGCAATTGGTTAGCATGCAGAGAACAAGAGACTGTAGTGTGTTCAGTTCTAAACGGAACTGCTATGTACCATGCTTACTCCCCCAAAGTTCAAGGACCATTGTGGAAGACTTAAAGAAAGATTGCAAGTGCCAGAGATAGTGGAATTCTGTAGCAAATAGTTATTTGCAGGACCTGACAGTGCTATTGCCCAGATGAATTCTCAGGGTTTGTCTAGATGTGCTCTAAGAAGCTACCCATGCTGTAGTAGATCCTCCAACACTCATGCATTTGCAGGCAGCAATACATGGACTTAGTGGGTTTTAAGGGCATTAGGATTCACTGGTAAAGAGAGAACGTGTGCCATTTGTCTTTCTGACCGTGGGTTATCTCACTCAGATTAATATTTTCAGCTCCTTCCATCTATTTGAAAATTTCATGGTTTTATTTTTGTTTGTGGCTGAATAGAATTCCACAGTGAATACATACCGCATATTCATTATTCATTGAGCAGATGGTAGACGTCTAGTCTGCTTCCATTTCCTAGTTGTTTTGAGCAGAGCAGCCATGAAAATGGTTGAGCAAGAGTCTCTGTTGGAGTTCAATGTAGTTCTTTGGATATATGTCAAGGAGTGTGTGCTCATTTGAAGAAGCTATGTTTAGCTTTTTTTATTCTTTTTTTAATTTTTATTGATGCTTTGTGTATTTCATACATCATTTTCTAATTCAGTTCAGGCATATATCCCCTTCCCTTCCCCCCACCTCACCCCTACCCATCCCAGATCATGCATTCTGCCATAACTTTTCTGCATCTTTCTCTGTTTTTTTTTTGTTTTGTTTTGTTTTCATTTTTTTTAACAATAAGTGATAATTTGTGAGTACAAGCATCCTTCATGTAAAACCAATTTGCGAGCAGTTGTGCCCAAACCCACACAACTCATGGGTCCCACCATCCAGCGGGGGGGGGGGTTGTATGTTCAATCAAGTTGATCAAATGAGTGTCCAGTCTATATTGTTGTAGTTTCACCATTCACCCCAATTGCAGCCCTTACATTCTACTGTACCCCCTCTTCCGCAGATTGTTCCCTAGGCTTAGAAAAGGGGCACAGGTGGATAAGAAGCAAAACATTCTACTTTCTCTGGAGCTGTTGTCTTGGTCTCTAGTCAATTCTGGCTGTTTTCTTTCATGGGCTGCCAGCTTGTCCAGGCATAACCTTTCAGTCCTACTAATGAAGCACATGCAATTAGATATATAGATATTTAAACAGTATAATATATAGCCTTTGATCCTACTAATGAAGCACACACAATTAGATATATAGGTATTTAAACAGTACTAATTGTTATGGTAGGTTACTTTGGTATAGACACAGATGTTTGGATGGTATGTTAATCCATGAATTACATTTTCTTCTGTTAAGAATGACAGGGTCTTCATGTGGTTTATAACATCCCCTAACCATTAGAGGATGTAAGCTTGTGGCATCAGCCGTGGGTTATTCCTCCAAGGAGAGAGCTAATAGCCAATTAGATTTGGGGTATACAGACATATGGCTGCCACTGCTGCACAGTATTTCCAGGCAGATGAGGTGTAGCTGGTGCAGACGGAGGAGACTTACTTGACTCAATGAGAACTATATTTGCTTTATTGGTTTAGTGGCCTTTGGTAACACTCTCTGGCATTCCAGAGACCATCTGTATCCTTGCAAGTGCGGTCTCCATACATCTTTCCCATGTTTATATCAGGTCTTCAACAGCAGGGCATTATCACCTCTCTTCCTGCAGATATCCCAGTTTGGAGGCAAGGAGCCTTTACCTTTTGTGGGGGCTTGGATCCCCTGGCCAACATCTCCTTGGTAGAATAATCCATTGCTGATGTCAGAGCTCCTGTATTAATATATTTTGCTTAAGTGCATAGCTTAAGGAGACTTTAGCATTATATTTGGTTCTGAATAGAGAATAATCCTTTTCACAGTTTCTATGTCCTTTAGTCAATTAAACAAGACAGTTTTACCAATTTTACAAGAGGATACCTCTATAACAGCTGGCTCCAATCTACATCTGGAGAACGACGTCATCATCAGCATCATATTTCTCCTTATTCTATGGGAGGGGGGTTAGGAAAGTCTCTTGTATTAAAACCTTTGCGGCACCTGGAAGATAAGCTTCATTAAGATTCATTAAAAATAGTTGTTACAAGTAGGATCCAGAGAGGGGCCTGATGTCGGCAGCAATCTGAGGCATTTCTTCCCTTCAATGCCCAGAGGAGTCAATCCTTCTGCTGGCACTTTCTGGTACATCCTACTCACTGCAAAGCTGCATTTTCTTTCTCAGCCATTAAGTTGGTAATACTCTGGTCTGTTGGAACATACAAATCCTTTCCCGTTAGTTTTAAGATTTGGATTGCAAGTTTTTTTGACAAAAAGTTTTCATATCTATCTATATCCCCTTTTTTATTTTAGGATTTTATTTTTGACCCATGAGTCTCAAAAAAGCAGTTGTATTATACATACCTATAGGGTGGAATCAAGGCACAGATTTCATCAAGTTCACCCATGCTGTTTTGGGTTACTGTATGTGATTAACTTGTGAAACAAACTTTATTTTTAAATTAAATCATCCTATAGGTGAAAGAGATTGCTACCATATGACAGCAAAAATATAGAGAACATTTGTTTATACCAATCCCAAAGTAATTGTTATACAGTTTTTAATTAAAGCTAATGTGGACAACAGCAATTTATATCACCAATTAACTCAGATACATTACCGTTTTTATCAGCTTTTAAACAAATGTTGTTTAATATACACATACTTGCTTTTACTAAGTCCTAAAACACCATGTATCCTGTAGACAGAGTCTGGGCAAAACTGGATACTTGTTGAACTCATGTCAATTAAATATGCACCAATCGAATATACACCCGTGTCACTCTCCCACCTCTCCCACCCTTCCCGAGTCACCATTTCAGTCAGTTTTCTGATGCAATCTTTCTGTTGTTCTTTTAATATGCATCCCTCTCCACAAGAAATATTTACATGCACAGCTATATTTATTGCCACTCTGTTCACAATAGCAAAAAACTGGAATCAACCCAAATGCCCCTCAACAGACGAGTGGATAGAGAAAATGTGGTACATGTACACAATGGAATTCTATGCAGCGGTAAAGAAAGACAATGTCATGAACTTTGCAGGTAAATGGATGGAGCTAGAAGACATCATGTTAAGTGAATTAACACAGTCCCAGAAAAACAAACGACAAATGGTATCTCTCATATGTGGATGCTAGTACCAATAACCCAGTTATAAATATTTCTTGTGCTATGTTTAGCTTTTTTTAAAGAATTTTCACTAACATCCATAATGGCTTCACATGTTTGAGATCCTACCAACCAACCCTGAATGAGGGTTCTCATTTCCACATATCCTCATCAGCTTTGTTGTCAGTTGTTTTCTGAATCTTATCCATTCTGATGAAGAGAAGATGAAATCATAAATTAGTTTTAATGTGTATTTCCCTGATAGATGCTGAGAACATTTTTAGGTGTTTCTTAGGCATTTTTATTTCTTCCTCTGAGGACTCTCTGTTCAGATCTATAGCCTGTTTTTGGTTGGGACATTTGCTTTCTTGATTTCCCTAGCCCCTTGCATATTTGGCACAATAATCCCCTATGGATGTATTGCTGACAAAGAGTCTCTCCAACTCTGTGGGCTTCCCCTTCACTCCTCTTCAATAAAACGATTGATTTTGTTCCTGTGAGGCAACTTAGCACTATGAGGTGTCCTTTGTCAATTGTTTTTAAATCCTATGTGAATGAAATCTTATGCAAAATGTCTTTTCCTACATCTGTATGTTGGAAGGTCTGCCCTTTTTGTATAGTGTTTTCAGTGTGGTGAATTGCATATTTTGCCTTTAATCTATTTAGAATTGATTTCTTGTGGTATTTTTGAGACAGGGTGTCCCTGTAGCCCCAGATTTCCTGGAACTCACTCTGTAGACCAAGCCCTTGAACTCACAAAGATCTACCTGCCTCTGCTTCCCAAGTGCTGGGATTAAAGGCAAGCACGACCATACCCAGCAAGAATTGATTTTTGGACAGGCTGATAATCATTTGTCTGTTCATATTCTGCCAGTTTGGTGAAAGTATTACTTAGAAGCCAGGTAAGTAGAAAGGGATGATGGGGATGGACAGAGAAGGATCATAGAGAGAGGAGAGTTGGACACAGGTAGTATCAAGCAAGCAAAGAGAAAAGGGAGAGTTCTTACCTGGGAAAGGGAAGGGACCATACCAGAGAGGGGCAGGGCAGAAAATATTAATAACATCACAAATGCTTAAAAAGCCCATCAGTAAGTACTTTATAAGCTTACTTAAAATACATGGATAATATGTGTATGTAGGCATACACATTTTTAACATAATTATAACCTGTGGAATGAAAGTGCTCCCCTATAAGCCAAACTATAAAATGCTCCAGTAAGAGACAGTAGAGTCATGTCTTTGAATTATTGACATGGGGATTCAGATACCCCACCCGAACAAAATAAACTATGCTACAGCCCTTTGTTGCCTCCCAGAACAAGAAGTTAAGACGATTATAGTCCTGAAGACACCACACATTTCAGAAACAGACCTTGGCAGAATCAAGCTGGAACTATCTTGGAAGCCTCCTCCCTGAGGACTAGCTCTCATTTATCCAAAGGGGCTGTGTAAAAGACCCCAGAGAGCCAAAGCAATCCTGAATATAGCAATAATTCTGGAAGGATTGCCATAGCAGATTTCAAGCTTTATTATAGAGCTATGGTAATAGAAACAGTATGGTTGTGGAACAAAAATATACATTCAGATTAAGGATCAAAACTATAACATGAATGCATGTAATTACAAACTTCCCATAATTGGCAAAGACACCAAATATGCACAATACTGATTATTGAAAAAACAAACAAACAAACAAAAAAAACCAAAACACTTGGCCCATCAGAGCACTTCTATTTGAGATACACAGGTGTTTACTACAGATATCCACAACTGGTCAAAGTTCAGAGAATAAGTAACTGTGGGGTGCCCAGCCCCAATTAGTACATCTACAACACAACCTGCATACTAAGGGCTCAGGGAACCGCACAGAAGACAGAGAAAA
Source organism: Rhizomys pruinosus (assembly GCA_009823505.1). Classification (NCBI taxonomy): domain Eukaryota; kingdom Metazoa; phylum Chordata; class Mammalia; order Rodentia; family Spalacidae; genus Rhizomys; species Rhizomys pruinosus. The sequence continues at coordinate 441,890 of VZQC01000494.1, forward strand.
AGGATTGGAAGAGCCAGGAAACCAGGACACCTGATGCTGGACAGTGTCTCCTAGACATTACAGGGAGGCTGATTCACAAAATCATAACAATATACTCCCCTAAACAGCACCTGCATAATGGCCACAGCGTCACAGCTCTGGGGGAGAGTTCACAAGATCCTGCCCTTAGATGAAGAACTGAAGACAGTCAAGGCTTTGATGAAGGAAAATCAGTTTTGTTCCAGTGACAAGACCCTCACTGGTTTTTCAATCCCAAGTGGTCACTCCTAAGGATATGTGCATTAAAAAAAAAAAAAAAAAACAGCACCAAATAACTCAGTAGGGGAGAGAGATTAATAATTATTGAAGAAGTAATTAATTCAAGAGATGAATCTAAGAGGACAGGGGAGGAAGGAGTTTGAGTGGAGAGAGGGATGGAAATAATGTGTAAATATACTTAACTCACATAGAAAAAGAAAGAAAGAAAAAAAAAGCACACAAAGCTGCCAGAAAAGTGGAGGTGGAGAAAAATAAGGGAGGGTTTGAATTGTAGGGGATGGAATGGGGGTCGATTTGACCAAACACATTATCTACCTCTATAAAAGTCTTAAACAGTAGAAACATTTAATAAAGAAGAATTGGGGAACTTCACACCTGAAATGACAGCACATGTTTTTAATCCCGTAACTAAGGAGGCAGAGGCAAGCATACCTCTGGAAGATAGAGTCTATCCTGGTCTACATAGCACGTTCCAGGCTAGCTGGGGCTATAAGGAGGCTCTGACTCAAAAAATGCTGGTAACAGAAGGAAGGGATTGAGAGAGGATAATGGTGCAGGAAAAGGACTAAATTTCATTATGTAAGTGTGTGAAACTGTAAATAAAAATGTTTTAATTTACTTAAGATCATAAGGTATTTAAAGGGAATAAACCATTTGAAAGATGTAGACAGAACATGTAACAGGAAATGAAACTGAATGCATTTTCATCAGTATAATATTTTTAAGCTTGTTTTGGTCTGCCAGTAATATTCTGTGTGCTCACCCTTAGCCACACTTTCTGACAAAGGCTCAAAGAACGGCAACGGGAGGCACAAGCCACTCTAATTCTCTGTCTGTGTTTTAAGTAACCATTTACAGTGTAGCATTCAAAATGTTTCTGGGGAAAAGGTTAATCTATTGTATGAGGATTGGCTTCCTTTTTTGTTACTATTAATAAGCTATCACCTTCCCATCTCGTTATTATTGATGACCTTCATTTTCCGTTGTATCCTAGACCTGAAGGTTCTGGTCTCCTCTGTCACATTACAAATTATCAGTCACTGTCACATTGTCACCTTTAGGGCTTTCTGCTCTTCTTTGCATGGTGATTGATTGTGTTTAGTGATGAGAATGCTGACAGCTGCTACCTGCTTATAATCTCTCTAATTCCCAGTCAGAGATTTCAGAAAGGAAGAAAGACCATTTTAACCAATTCATGATATTTAGTGATCCTGAATTTCACACGGTGTCTTTGACTTTGGCTAAATTTTGCTTCATTACCACCGTCAGAACTAATTGACACATGATAGTTCTTTAGTCTGTACCTTCAGGAGATAACTTCTCTGTTCACTGTTCATGTAATCAGCAATATGATTCCAGCCTCAAAGAACATTTTCAGTTATAATTAACTTGTGTCTAACCTATCCTATGGTTCTGATTTCATAGATCCATAAAGCAGAGCACCTCACAGGTTAATGATATCTTGGTTCTTACAGACCATATTGGAAAGAAGTCTCAGTGACCTCAGTGGATTTAAAGGCCCATTAGTCTAATAGCTGCACTAACTCACTTTTATAGCTAAGTGATTTGGTAATACTGTGAAGGGCACATGGCTTTCTTGTGCTAATTAACAGGAATATGATTTCTGTCATGATGACATTCCCTTAAGATCCATAAACAAGACATTGTATTTTTCTATTCATAGTAACTATTTATTACGACATTATTTGAATACATCTTGTTGTCACATGAATACTATTTTCTTCTCTAAGTCATCCTAATGAAACATGTAGTTTCTTTATTACCACTTTTGAAATTATTATTATGTACTTTTCATTTATTTTTGGAGTAATTCTAAACATTTCACCCCCCCCCAATGTACAGCAAGCAAGAGGCACTGGGGAAATATTGCCAAGAAATTCAAGGCTTGTCAGATTCTTGGATGTTCTGTGACAAATATGCTTTATAGCCTTAAGCAAGTCACATCAGCTCTTGAAACTAGATACAATGAAATAAAAAATAAAACCCACATATTCCTCACGAGGATAAACAGCCCAAGGACATAAAGTCGTTTTCATAGGGGTTTAGAAAATTACAAGATGTGTCTACCACCTTTTATTTTTCCTAAAATGGTAAACATGAAACGTGAGACATAGAAGGGAGAAGTGTATGCTACTCATTAGTGAGATCACCGCACTGGCCTGCAGGAATGGATTGCCTCTGACAGTTTTTCTAGTCCTATAGATGGAAGGAAGAAGAGAGGAAGGCAACTGTGATTAAGAGGGTTAAGAGTAGATATTAGCCTGTGAGCAAGGAATGCCCTGTGCTTACCTTTGCATATCTTACTGTAGCTTCTAGCAAGACCTTCTCTTCAAGGGAGCACAATGTCCTCTCTCTCTCTCTCTCTCTCTCTCTCTCTCTCTCTCTCTCTCTCTCATCTCTGTCTCGTTTTAATGTAAATTAATTGATTTTTATATTAATCATTTAAATCTATCTTTCTAAGTATAATAAGAATTATACATTAGTTAATATTATTTCATCTAATACTTGATTAATATAAAAATGCAAGTATTATTTTCTGTGAAAACAAATACCAGAAAAGCCTCTCCTATATAATATTTCTAAATCAGTAGATATTGAAAAACTCACAAAATGAAGACTTTTTATAGTGGTAATACATGTCTTTATTGTTCTGCTTAACCAAATTAATTCATTAAATAATTACTTAACTAACATTACTAGGGTATAAAATCTGTAAAATATTCTTCTTAAAATCAGGTGTCAGAGAAATATGGTCAGATATCCTTGTGGGGGAACATGACTTGGAAGTCACACCTCAGATTAATCAAGGAAAATTTAATAGTGCTTTGATATGATCTAATATTTTCCAATTCTAAATTTAAATTTCTTTTAATTTTTCCTTTTTGTCCAGCACTCAGGGTGGCCAGAAAAATGAATCAGATCCCCTGGAAAAGGCATTGCAGGTGGTTGATGGGTGTACTGGGAACTGACTCTGGTCCTCTGCACGTGCAGGTGGTTGATGGGTGTACTGGGAACCTGACTCTGGTCCTCTGCACGTGCAGGTGGTTGATGGGTGTACTGGGAACCTGACTCTGGTCCTCTGCACGTGCAGGTGGTTGATGGGTGTACTGGGAACCTGACTCTGGTCCTCTGCACGTGCAGCCAGTTTTCTTAACTACTGAGTCATCTCTCCCAACCTTAATTTTTCCCAATTCTAAATTCAACATAAAAATCACAGGATTGGGGCTGGAGAGATTGCACATTGGGCCCCAACAGCTACTGCTCTTGCAGAGGACCTAAGTTCTATTTCCAGGAACACTAACTGTATGTCTGTCTGCCTCCAGGAGGATACAATGCCCCCTCTGGCCCTCCACAGGGGCCAGCACTCATTTGCGCAAAATAGCACACAGATTGGCAAAAATACACATAATTAAGATAATAAAATATATCTTTAAAAATAATGATACAGCCATAGATGGCTCTTTATATTAAAAGTCAAACAGAATATATGTTTTTTTTTATTTCTTGAAGGAGGAGAAATCTCCATTCATCATAGCACAGTTATGATGTAAACATAATATTCTTGAACTTGAAATAATCATCCATTAGCTACAAATAATTTTCACCTATCTGAATCCGCATGACTTTCTGATAATAAATCAGAATGTAGTAAAAGAAACTCTTAAAGGACATGGAAGAAAACAACTTAAAAAGAGGTCAATCCAAAACTGTGTTTTTCAGCAGTGAAATTGATGTTCTCATGAGGAGTGAACTGCTGAAGAACAAGGAAGAAAGTTCCCTTGCAATTCTTCAAGAAAAACGTTGTTTCTAAAACCTGTATTTTTCTGTAAAACGAAACAATTAAAAATTTTAATGGTACAAGTATATCCTGGTGTACACGTACAGATGCTGTGTGTAGTAGGCATAAGGTTATAGTGTGGAAAAATTGTTCATAAATAATATTTTTGCATAACATGAAATGAAAATGAACAACAATATAAGAGCATTGACTCTGAGGTCAGGTACTATTCAGAAAAATTAAATTCCTACCACATAACATAAAACTGCAGAGATGGCTCAGTTGGTAAAATACTTGCTTTTCCACTGTGAGGACCTGAGTTGGATTCCCAGCACTCGAATGTGGACATGATGACATGGGCTTGTAAGCACAGATTTGGGAATGCAGAGACAGGGGAATCCCTGGCAAATCGGTCTACCAAACCAGCGAGTTCCAGGTCCGTGAAAGATCATTTCTCAACAACTCAGATAGAGGTGGCAATGAGATGGTTCATCACATAAATATATGTGCCACCAATCCCAGTGACATAGGTTTGATCCCTGGAGCCCATGTGGTAGAAGAAGAAAACCAACTTCTTCATGCTATCTTCTGATTTACACACACACACACACACACACACACACACACACACACAGAGAGAGAGAGAGAGAGAAAGAGAGAGAGAGAGAGAGAGAGAGAGAAATAAATCAACAAAAATTTTAATGAAACTATGACTATGGTGGCAATCAGTAGAACATACCCAGTGTTGACATCTGTCTTTTGAATACACACATTGTGAGCACACACTTGCACACACACACACACACACACACTCATCTGTCATACACACACACATACACGTGCACAAACACATGCAAACACATGCGCCATGCATTCCTGCAAAACTAAATAAAAAGTAGCTATTTATAAATCCTGTGTGCCATATGTCATTGTATGTGATTGGAAACTGTAACTGTATTGTTGATATACATGAACATAGCAGTTATGCATCATGCATTGTCAGGGATGTATGTCATAATGTGCTACACACCTTTGAAGATTTTGTTCACAATTAATGGAGTTAAGTCTAAGACGCTGTTACATTTTTTATTTTGTTTTACCAAAAATCCATAATTTACAAAGTTCTAGTAAACAAAATAAAAATGACTTAACCAAAGAAAAGGCAAGATGTGTTTTCTGTGTCTTCCATGGGCATTCCTCTTTTTGCCAAGTAGTAGATAAACTCATTTTCAAAGAGAGAAGAAGAGAAAAGGAAAGGAATATTTTCCCAATGTGCTAATATATGGCACTGGGCCAATAGCACTTTATCCACACTTTATTTTTCTTTTCCTCATTCTTTTTTTAGTGTTTAAAAGTTTCATACATTTATACAATGAATATTATCTGTTCAATGTGCTGTTCCCTTCTTAGCTGGTCCCATGCTCCCCTTGAAGCCCTTTTCTCAACAAGTCCCTCTCCTGCAATTATGTTTTCATTTTGTGTGTGTCCCACTGAATTAATAGGAGAGTTTCTTGCCCAAGTAGGGTTGGACGATGGTTTACTAGATCGATAGCAAGCTATTAGTGGGTAGAAAACTTAGGAAAAGGCCATCTTCTCCTGTAACAACCATTGATTACTCATAGTATTGGGTCAGAGTGGTTTTAAGCCACTTTGGACCCTCTCTGATCAATGATGAGATGTCCATAGGCTCAATCCTGTGCTGGTCTTATGCAGATGACCACAGCTGCAGTGAGTTCAACAGTACAATGGTTATGTTCTGTCCAGAGAGACTCTTTCTGTCCTTTCTTCTGTGAGGTTCCCCAAGCCTCGGAAGGGTGATTCATGTGTCCCATTTCTCTTGCTTTCTTTTTCTTTTTCTTTTTCTTTCTTTCTTTTTTTTTTTTTGAGACAGGGTCTCGCTTTAGTCCCAGTTGGCCTGGAGCTCCCTATGTAGACCAGGCTGGCCTTGAATTCACAGAGATCCGCCTGCCTCTACCTCCCAAGCACTGGGATTAAAGGTGTGTACCACTACGCCCAGCCTAAGATGGTTCTTAGCCACCATCTGCGTGCTGAGAATCGAACCAGGGTCCTCTGCAAGAGCAGTTAGTGTTCTTAACAGCTGAACTATCTCTGCAGCCCCGGGTATCCCATTTCTAATTGAGCATTGTTTTATTCAGCACTGAGGTCATTTACTTGTATCTGTAGTAATTGCTTCCCATTGCAACAATTTTCTTCTCTGGTAAAGGCTGAGCTTAGCACTAGTCTGTAGACATGAAGCTTAGTTGGAAGGGGTTTGATCACATACATGACCATTTAGGAAAACAATAGTGGTAGTACGGTACTTCTAAGGCTTGAGTCCTGTGATCAAAGTGTATATCAACAATCAAGTTGTGCTAGACAAGAGGAATAGTAAAACCTTGTAGCATTTGCAGGACTCTGGAATCCTCAAAAACACAGAGCGGTATCTAACAACTGGCAGTGATATTTTCATTTAAGAACCTGTGTGCTCTGGGAAAACCTTGTATACTCATGGAGTTTACCCCTATTCCAGCTCATTTTTCTTATGTTTTTTGCTTTGCTTATTATAAACCAGTAGATTTTTATGTGGCTTCCCATGTAGCTTACCTTGTCTTATCCCTCCCACTTTATCCCTTCACATCCTTATTCTCTCTCTCCCTCACTATTTAAGCCATTTTATCCCAGAATCAACTTCTACTTTCATGTTCAATGTTTTCCACTATACCCCTTCCTTCCGTACAGTGGCCCTCTTCTATTCTTGCCTTTAACAGCATTCAATGTTAAGGATACTTAACATTCATATCTAGAATACATATTTAATAACTTCTTTACTACTGAATATAATTGTGTAAATGTACCAATTTTATTATCCATTCATTAGATGATAGACCCCATGCCTCTAGTTCCATTTCCTCACTGTTGTGAATAAAGCAGTAACAGAAAATTAATTTCAGGTATTTCTATTCCAAGGTGTGAAATGGTGGAACCGGGTATCATGGCATTTCTACTTCTAGCTTCTTGAGGAAATTCCACAGATTTCCAGAATGGTTGTACAAGCTACACTTCCTCCAATAATAGGTTGTTTCCCTTAGTCTAACAATAATTCAATCTTTTCACACTGTAGTTATTTAGATTCTTGGCTACAACCTTTTGAAATCAGCATAATTGGGACTGAGAAATTTGAATACTGGTTGTCGGGGTAGGGGTAGCAATTTTTTTTTTTTTTTACTGGGTTAGCCTCTGCTCCAGTGCCCTTGGTCTAGTAAGTACCCTCCAACCCACGCTTGGGAAAGAAACTGATTAGATTGAGTGGACCACACAGAAAGAAGACATGCTGTTAACCTTGGGATTATTGTATATTTTCTATGTTATGTGAGAAATGCCTGCCATATAACTAATTACTCAGGGATTTTACTATAAAAATTCTGGATTTTGTTGAAGACCTTTAATTTCATCTAATGAGATGATCATGTGATTGTTGTCTTTGATGTAAATTACTTAATAAATTGTGTTGCTTGATTTATATAGGACGAACCATTCCTGTGTGTCTGGAATGAAGTGAATTTGAACACGATGTCATATTTTTCACGTGTTCTTGAATTCAGTTCACCAGTATTTTATTTATGATATTGAAGGGAGATTGACATGTACTTTTTATATTTAGTTATGTCTTTGGTTTTGTAATTAGGGTAATGCTGGCTTAGTGAACAAAGTTTAGAATTATCCCTTCCTATTCTGTTTTATGGAGTTATTTTAGAATAACTGTTAGTTCTTGGAAGTTCTCTGCATTCTTTACTGAGTCCATTTGAATCTGGCTTTTTTTAGTTATGAAATTTTTAATGACTACTTCTCTCTCATTGCTTGTTACCGATCTGCTCAAACTATTATATTTTTTTAAGTTTGATAGGAAATATGCTTCTAGAAATTCATCCATTTCTTTTCAATTTTTCAGCTTAGTAGAATACAACGTTTTAAGGGTTTCCCAAATTATCTTCCAGATTTCATTGGTATCTGTTGTAAAGTCATCATTTTTATCTTTAATTTTAGTAATTTTTGTTTCCTCTTTATTTTGTTTAACTTGCTAAGGGTTTGTCAATCATGTTTATCTTTTCAAAGAATCAACCCTTGTTTTATTGATATTTTTTATTTGTTTTCTGTTGTTTATTTTTATGTTTCATTTATTTATCCAATCCTTCATTATTTTTTCCCTGTGTACTGACTTAGGATTTGTTTTGTTCTCAATCTGTTGGTCCTTAGGGTACATCATTTTTTTTTTTTTTTACTTGAGAGAACTCTGAGATTTTAATGTAGGCCCTCAAAAGTAAGATCTTCTGTCTTAAGACTGAATTCTCTGTATCCTCTAAGTACATTTCACTTAATTATAGGAACCTTTGTTTCCATTTTAATTTATTCAGTGATCCATTTATCATTGCATTAGTGAGTTGATTTCCATGAGTTTTTATATTGTCTATTAGTTTTTGCTTCTTGATCTAATTATAATGTATTCTTTTTTTTTCTAATTTACTTCTTCATTTTTTATTTTTTTTCGTAAGAATAATTGATTACAAGCATCCTTCATGTAAAAAACCAATTTGTTGTAAAGCAGTTGTCCCCCCAAATACACAGCCCCAAGGGACCCACCATCCAGCTGGGGGCTGGTATGTTCAATCAAGTTAATAAAATGAGTGTCCAGACTGATATTTGCTGTTAGAGTTTCACCATTCACCCCAATGCAGCCCTTACATTCTACCATGTCACCTTTCCTGAAGATTGTTCCCAGGCTGGACCCAAGGAGGCACCAGGTAGATGAAAGACAAAACAGTCAGCTTTGAGCTTGTTTGGACCTTGGTTCAGAGTCTGACCTGTTTTCTCATGGGATTGAGAGTCCTAAGGAATAACCTTTGATCCTATTAATGAAGCACAAACATTAGATATATGTAGGTATTTTAAACAGTACTAATTGTTTATTTGGTAGGTTACTTTGGTAAGGACACAGATGTTTGGATGTATGTTAATCCATGAATTACGTTTTTTCTGTGAAAATATGACAGGGTCTTTCTGTTGCTCATATCATCCCTAACCCATTAGAGATGAGCTATGTGTGGCATCAGCCGTGCGTTATTTCTCCAAGGAGAGAACTAATAGCCCAATTAGATTTGGGATATAAGAACATATGGCTGCCACTACTACACAGTTTTTTCAGGCAGGTGAGGTGTAGCTGCTGCTCACGGAGGAGGTCTGCTTGACTCCAGGAGACTATATATAAATATATATATATATATTATATATTATATATTTGCTTTATTGGTTTAGTGGCCTTTGGTAACACTCTCTGGTATTCCAGAGACAAACTGTACACTTGCAAGTGTGGTCTCAGTACATCTTTCCCATGCTTACATTGGGTCTTCGACATCAGGGCCTTATCACCTCTCTTTTTGCAGGTAATCCACTTTACAGGCAAGAAGCCTTTAACTTTTTTGGGGGGGGGCAGGGCTTGGATGCCCTGGCCAACATCTCCTTGGTAGAATAATCCATTTCTGATATCAGAGCTCTCCTGTATTAATATATTTTGCTTAAGTGCATAGCTTAAGGAGACTTTAGTATTATCTTTGGTTCTGAATAGATAATAATCTTTTTCAGAGTTCCTATGTCTATTAGTCAATTACAGAAGGCAGTTTTACTGGATTTATAAGAGATTACCTCTATAACAGTTGGCTCCAATTTACAGTTAGAGAGGAACCTCATCATCATCATCATCATATTTCTCCTTGTTCTATGGAGGGGAGGTAAGAAAGTCTCTTGTATTAAAACTTTGCAGCACCTAGAAGGTAAGTTTCGTTAAGACTCAATATAAATAGTTGTTACAAGTAGGATCCACAGAGGGGTTTGATGTCTGTAGCAGTCTGAGGCTTTTCTTCCTTTCAGTGTTCAGGTGGGCCAATCTTTCCACTGACACTTTCTGGTACATCCTACACAATGCAAAGCTGTATCTTTTCTTTCTCAGCAGTTAAGTTGGTGACATTTTGACCAGTTGGAACATACAACTCGTTTCCTGTAGTAAGTTTTAAGATTTGAATTGCAAACTTTTTGAGAAAAAGGTTTCATATATATCTGTATCCCCACTTTTTATTTTAGTTTTTTTGTTTTTTTGACACATGAGTCTCAAAAAGGCAGTTGTATTGCTGGAATCAAGGTGTAGATTTCATCAAATTCACCCAAGCTGTTTTGGGTGACTGTATGTGGTTAACTTGGGAAGCAAACTTAGTTTTTTCTGCTGTACAATGTACAGCAGAAAAATTATAGAGAACATTTGTATGTGCAAATCCCACAGTTATTGCTATACAGATTTTAAATAAAACAAATGTGGACAACAATTTATATTTCCAATTAACTCAGGTGCATTATCGTTTTTATCAAAACCTTTAAACCAACGTTGTTTAATAAACACATATTTACTTTTACTAGGTCCTAAAACACCATGTAACCTGTAGACAGAGTTTGGGCAAAATTGGATGCTTGTTGAACTCACGTCAATTAAATATACATTAATCGAATATAGACCCGTGTCCCTCTCCTGCCCCTCCCACTCCTCCCGATTCCCCATTTCAGTCAGTTTTCTGATGCAGTCTTTCTGTTGTTGTTCTTTTAATATGCATCCCTCTCCACAAGAAATATTTACAACTGGGTTATTGGCACTAGCATCCACATATGAGGGATACCATTCATCATTTGTATTTCTGGGACTGTGTTACTTCACTTGATATAATATCTTCTAGTTCCTTCCATTTACCTGCAAAGTTCATGATGTTGTCTTTCTTTACCGCTACATAGAACTCCATTGTGTACATGTACCACATTTTCTCTATCCACTCGTCAGTTGAGCGGCATTTGGGTTGGTTCCAGCTTTTTGCTATTGTAAACAGAGCTGCAATAAATATAGCTTTGCATGTATTTCTGCAGTAAGATGAGTCTTGTGGGTATATACCCAGGAGTGGTATGACTGGGTCAAATGGCAAGCTCGTTTTGAGTCTTCCAAGGGAAGATGATATTTTAAGTGGTTTTAATTTGCATTTCCTTAATTATTAGCTATTTTGAACATTTCTTAAGATGTTTCTCAGCCATCTCTAATTCTTGCTCTGTGCAGTCTCTATTCAGTTCTTTGCTCCATCTTTTCAGTGATTCATTTGTTTTCTGTCTTTGTTTTTTGAGTAGCTTCTATACCCTGGAATTTAATGCTTTGTCAGATGTATGTGCAGTGAAGGTTTCCACCCACTCTGTGGGTTTTCTCTTCACTTCCTTGATTGTTCCTTTTGATGTACAGAAGCTTTTGAGTTTAATGAGGTCCCATTTGTCAATTGTTGACCTTAATTCTTGTGCAGCAGCTGTCTGATTTAGGAAGTCTTTTCCTACACCTATGTCTTGTAGTCTGCTGCCAAGTTTCTCTTCTATCACCTCCAGAGTTTTTGGTTTCACATTGAGGTCTTTGATCCATCTGGAATTGACTTTTGTATAGGGCGAGAGGTAGGGG
>VZQC01000494.1:453693-483714 GCA_009823505.1 Rhizomys pruinosus
TAACAAAGTAACCTACCATAACTATTAATGCTGCTTAAATACCTATATATCTAATTGCTTGTGCTTCATTAGTAGGATCGAAAGGTTATTCCTGGACAGACTGTCAGCCCATGAAAGGAAACAGCCAGAATTGACCAGAATCCAAGACAACAGCTCCAGAGAGAGTGGACTGTTCTGCTTCTCATCCACTTGTGCCCCTTTTCTAAGCCCAGGGAATAATCTGCGGAAGAGGGGGCGTGGTAGAATGTAAGGGCTGCGATTGGGGTGAAGGGTGAAACTACAGCAATGTAGTCTGGACCCTCATTTGATTAACCTGATTGAACATACAACCCCTCACCCCCCGCTGGAAGGTGGGGCTGTGGGTGTTTGGGCACAACAGCCTGCAAATTGGTTATACATGAAGGGTGCTTGTACTCATGGATTATCACTTATAGCTGAAAAATGGAAAAAAAAACTGAGAGAGATATGCAGGACAGTCATGGAAGAATGCATGATCTCGGTTGGGGTGGGGGTGGGGGTGAAGGGAAGGGGAGATATGCCTGAACTGAATTGGAAAATGATGTATGAAATGCACAAAGCATCAATAAAAAAAATGTTGGAAAAAAAAAAGAAAATATTATGCTACATGAGGTAACACAGTCCAAGAAAAACAAATGACAAATGGTATCCCTCATTTGTGGATGCTAGCATCAAGTAACGCAAACTGAGTAACATTAATGTTAGATTTCTCTTTAACAAAAAGCAACTGTTCTCTTAGAAGTTCAATCCCTTAACAGGCTCTAGAATTAACCTAATACTTTTTTTCAGACATAATTTTGGTACAAGGGTGGAGAGTATGTTTGTATATTTTAGAGCAATATAAATGTAAAAGGGAAAAATGTGAATCTGGAAATATGATTTGGAAATGACATACATTTCATTTTCATATGACATGATTTTAGTACATGTGTGACATATTTCAACAATGCATATGTTGAAACAATACAGATTGGAGGGAACAACAACAACTAAAAAACTTGGACAGGGAACTGACTGAAGCAGTAGAGTCCCCACCCCCAAATAATCTTCTGCTTTGAAAACCTTTGAAAAGAGTCAGAAGGGGAAACAGGAAATGTATGCAGACTGCATGTATTTGGGAGGGGTGGGGACATGGAGGGGGAAATGAGTCTGGATTGAACTGAGATATGATGTGTGAAATGCAGAAATCTTCAATAAAAAGATTTTTTAATATACAAACATTAAAATGAAAATTAAGCTGCCACAAAAGTAAATAGTATATAAAGCATTGAGAATAGACCCTAGCAAAGACTCAGGATGCCTTTTCCATAGGTCCTCTTGACCATTCCCATTTTCTATGTATGACCATAGTCCTTTTCCTCTTGCAATTCTGAAGAGGCCATATATCCAGGCACTTGATTCACATCAATACATTAAAACTCCTTCGCTCTTCCCTGAAAATAAGTTAGGCAAAAATCTCACAGCTCTTCCTGAGTTTGTTCTCTCAGCAGGATTCATCTATCAGAAGCCCGTGAGCTCATAGGTGACACTTCCTATCTCTGCCTTTACCTTCCTCGGGTCCTCGGGTCTGAAGTCTCTCTTTAATTATCAGCCATTCTGTTGTGAGACTTTGCACAAGAAATTGTCATAAACATGTTAGATCACAAATGCATTGTTTGTGGTGTGGGGGATGTGAACTAAAAATCATATCAGCAGGCCCTACCATTGACAATTGCAGTCTAGATTGCAATTTCAGCTTTAAGGTCACTTTTTAGAGGATGACCACATTTTGTTTTTTGTTTTTTTTTTTTAAGTTGAGATATGGTTAAATTAGTCTTTATTTTTTTATTATTTTTATATACTTCTTTATTTTTTTTCATTTTTTAACAATAAATAATAATTTATGAGTACAAGCAATCCTTCATGTAAAACCAATTTGCAAGCAGTTGTGCACAAACCCACACAGCCCAAGTGTCTCACCGTCCAGCTGAGGGGCTTTTATGTTTAATAAAATTGATCAAATAAGTGCCCACACTATATTGCTGTAGTTTCACAATTCACCCCAATCACAGCCCTTACATTCTACCATGCCCCTCTTCCACAGATTATTCCCTAGGCTAAGAAAAGGGGCACAGGTGGACGAGAAGCAAAACAATATACTTTCTCTGGAGCTGTCGTTTTGGACTCTGGTCAATTCTGGCTGCTTCCTTTCATGGGCTGACAGTTTGTCCAGGGATAATTTTCTTTCTTTTTTGTAATTTTTAATTTTTTAAATTTTTGTATATGTATAAATGTACTGTCTGCATGCAAATTTGTGCACCCGTGTCGAGCAATGCCGTGGAGGTCAGAAGAGGGTGTCGGATTCCCCTGCAACTGGAGTTCTCCTGGAATTGGAGTTTCAGATGGTTCTCAGCCACCATGTGGGTGCAAGGGATCGAACCCGGGTCCTCTGTAAGAGTGGTCAGCACTCTTAACCGTTAGGCCATCACTCCAGCCCTGCAGGGATAACTTTTCAATCCTGCTAATGAAGAACAAGCAATTAGATATACAGGTATTTAAACATTATTAATTGTTATGGTAGGTTACTTTGATGTAGACACAGATGTTTGGATGGTATATTAGTCCATGAATTATGTTTTTTCTGTAAAATATGCCAGAGTCTTACTGTGGCTTATAACGTTTCCTAACCACAAGAGGATGTAAGCTTGAGGCATCAGCCATAGGTTACTCCTCCAAGGAGAGAGCTAATAACCAATTAGATTTGGGATATACAGACATAGGGCTGCCACTACTACACAGTATTTCCAGGCAGTTGAGGTGTAGCTAGTGCTGACAGAGGAGGCTTGCTTGACTCAAGGATACCTATATTTGCTTTATTGGTTTAGTGGCCTTTGGTAACACTTTCTGGTATTCCCAAGACCAACTGCACACTTGCAAGTGCGGTCTCAATACATCTTTCTCATGCTTACATCAGGTCTTTGACAGCAGGGCCTTATCGCTTCTCTTCTTGCAGGTGTCCCAGTTTACAGGCAAGAAGGCTTTACCTTTTTGGGGGGCTTGGATTCCCTGGCCAACATCTCCTTGGTAGAATAATCCATTGCTGATATCAGAGCTCTCCTGTATTAATATATTTTGCTTAAGTGCATAGCTTAAGGAGACTTTAGTATTATATTTGGTCCTGAATAGAGAATAATCCTTTTCACAGTTCCTATATCTATTAATCAGTTAAAGAAGGCAGTTTTGGGCTGGAGAGATGGACTAGCGCTTAAGAGCGCCAGCCACTCTTACAGAGGACCCAGGTTCGATCCCCAGCACACACATGGCAGTTGAGAACCGTCTTTAACTCAAATTCCAGGAGAACTCCATTTCCAGGGGAATCCAACACCCTCTTCTGACCTCCGCGGCATGGGTGCACAGACCTACATGCAGAGAGTACATTCATACACATACAAAAAAAAGGCAGTTTTACCGGTTTTATAAGAGATTACCTCTATAACAGTTGGCTCCAATATACAGTTAGAGAACGACCTCATCATCATCATCATATTCCTGCTGGTAAGAAAGTTTCTCATATTAAAACTTTGTGGCACCTAGAAGGTAAGTTTTGTTAGGACTCATTATGAATAGTTGTTACCAATAGGATCCACAGAGGGGTTTGGTGTCTGTAGCAGTCTGAGGCTTTTCTTCCTTTCAATGTTCAGATGGGCCAACCTTTCTGCTGGCACTTCCTGGTGCATCCCACACAGTGCAAAGCTGTATCTTTTCTTTCTCAGCCATTAAGTTGGTGACATTTTGACCTGTTGGAACATACAAATCTTTTCCTGTAGTTAGTTTTAAGATTTTAATTGGAAAGTTTTTAACAAAAGGGTTTCATATATATCTGTATCCCCCCTTTTTATTTTAGGTTTTTGTTTTGACCCATGAGTCTCAAAAAGGCAGTTGTAGTACACATACCTATAGGCAGGAATCAAGGTGCAGATTTCATCAAATTCACCAAAGCTGTCTTGGGTGACTGTATGTGGTTAGCTTGGGAGGCAAACTTAATTTTTTAAGTTAAATCATCCTACAGGTAAAAGAGAATGCTACAAGATGATACTGCACAACAGAAAAATTATAGAGAACATTTGTATGTGCCAATCCCAAAGTTATTGTATTACAGGTTTTAAGTAAAACAAATGCAGAAACAATTTATATTTCCAGTTAACTCAGGTGCATTACATTTTTTATCAGAACCTTTAAACCAATGTTTTTAAATATACACATATTTGCTTTTACTAAGTCCTAAGACACCATGTAATCTGTAGACAGAGTATGGGCAAAACTGGATACTTGTTGAACTCATGTCAATTAAATATACATTAATTGAATATACAACCGTGTCCCTCTCCGACCCCTCCCACCGCTCCTAATTCACCATTTCAGTCAGTTTTCTGATTCAGTCTTTCTGTTGTTGTTCTTTTAATATGCATCCCTCTCCACAAGAAATATTTATAACTGGTTTATTGGTACTAGCATCCACATATGAGGGATACCATTTGTCATTTGTTCTGGGTCCGTGTTACTTCACTTAATACAATGTCTTCTAGCTCCATCCATTTACCTGCACAGTTCATGATGTTGTCTTTCTTTACCGATGCATAGAACTCCACTGTGTACATGTACCACATTTTCTCTATCCACTCGTCAGTTGAGGGGCATTTGGGTTGGTTCCAACTTTTTGCTAGTGTGAACAGAGGTGCAATAAATATAGCTGTGCATGTATTTCTGCAGTAAGATGAGTCTTGTGGAGTAGTATGACTGGGTCAAATGGAAAGCTCATTTTGAGTCTTCCAAAGGTTCTCCACACTGTTTTCCATAGTGGCTGTACAAGTTTACATTCCCAACATAAATGGATGAGTGTTCCCCTTTCCCCACAACCTCTCCAGCACTTGATATCATTTGTTTTCTTGATCCTGGCCAGTCTTATCGGAGTGAGATGATATCTTAGAGTGGTCTTAATTTTCATTTCCCTAATTATTAGTGATGTTGAATAGTTTTTAAGATGTTTCTCAGCCATCGCTAATTCCCCCTCTGTGAAGTCTCTATTCAGTTCTTTGCTCCATTTTTTGAGTGATTCTTTTGTTTCTTTCTTTTTTATTTGAGTAGCTTCTATACTCTGGAAATTAATGCTTTGTCAGATGTATCTTCTGTGAAGGTTTCCTCCCACTCTGTGGGTTTTCTCTTCACTTCCTTTATTGTTTCCTTTGATGTACAGAAGCTTTTGAGTTTAATGAGGTCCCATTTGTCAATTGTCGATCTTATTTCTTGTGCAGATGTTGTATGATTTAGGAAGTCTTTTCCTATGCCTATGTCTTGTAGTCTGCTGCCAAGTTTTTCTTCTATCACCTCCAGAGTTTTGGATTTCACATTGAGGTCTTTGATGCAACTGGAATTGACTTTTGTACAGGGCGATAGGTAGGGGTTTAATTTCATTCTTCTACAGGTGGTGATCCAGTTTTGCCAACACCACTTACTGAAGATGTTGTCTTTCCTCCATTGTGTCTTCTTGGCCCCCTTGTCAAATATGAGGTGGCTGAAATTGTATGGCTCAGGTTTATATCTTCAGTTTTGTTCCATTGGTCAACTGGGATGACCCTATTTTCTAAGCCCAGAGTAGGCAATGTTGTTTGCTTGTCATCACCCTGTGTTTATTATTGTACTGTTTGTCACAGAATAGCAAATTGTTTGTATATGTTTGTGTATTGTATGTACTTGTGATTTCTGTCTGTCAAAATGGAAGAGTAATTTAAACTCCTTAGCGGAATCATCCACACCCTGTATATATGATGATACTTCTTCACCTGAGATATGTATTTCCAGGGATCGCCTGGCTCTGACCACACTTTGGGGGTACTTTTGTAGTATCCATATCATCTGAAGATCCCCCTCTTTGTGGTCATCTCAAGGACCATAGGGAACAAGGCCTGCACTGTACAGAATCTGTAGATTATGCTTTAAGGGAGCTACAGAATTTTTAATCTTCCCCAGTAAGAAAGAATCCATCATATTTCTCCTGTGACTCACATTAGAGGGTCAAGTTCCTTCCTGAGGTCAGTACAGGGCTGGATAGAGCTGACAGGCTTGGTTTGGTGGGGTAGACTACTAAGAGAGGAGAGAGCATCCTGTTATATGAGATAATAAAACCACACAGTCCCCCAGGTCAGGGTTGTGAAAAGAGGTGACTTCTGAGAGATCGTTTTCCCAAGGGAAGAGGCTTAGACTAGATCACCCTGAGTGTCCTCTCATCTGTCACCACCAGCTCTAGGGTGTCACTGGGTTCAGTCCACCCAGCAGGGCCATGAGAGTAACAAGAATACTTCCCTGCATGTAGCTGTTATGCAGAATATATATATATATATATATATATATATTTGGGTCTCTAGGATTACCTGACAGCAGATGATCACAGGACTCCTTGAAGTTATGACAGCCTACCTCAGGGAAGTGGATGGATTTGTGGAAGAATCCTTCACTTTAGGAGATGAGAGTGAGGTGATTCTGTTTGAACATGAAATAGAAAACAAAATCACACTTGTAGCTGACCTGTGAATCACAGAAATTCCAGTGGAGTGATATGAGAACCTTCTCTCTCCTGGATCTCCCTTATTTTTCTCTCACTCTGCCCTGGTTTACTTTTTCATCTTCAGCTCCACAGTGTGCACGCTGGATCCCTGACTGCCCTTCCCCATGCCTTATCAGGATCTCCTCTATGAACCCATGTCAGGTGCAACATCATTCAATTGACAGTCTGTGTCTGCCTCACCTGAGATGAGGAACTCCAGGGGGTCAATGGATTTTGACCACACCTGGGGCATTCTGCTACAATAGCCACAGCATCTGAACCTTCACCTCTCCCTGCAGGTCATAGGACCCACAGGAAACAAGGCCTGGGAGAGTTTGTGCATTATTATGTGCTTTGAGAGAGCTTGAGAACTTCTGATCATCTCTACTAAGAATGAACATATCATATCACTGCTGTGAGAAGCACCAGAGGGTTTCATTCCCTCCTGCGCTTGGCACTGGGCTGGGAAAAGCTGAAAATCTGTGTTTGCAGTGGTAGATGACCAGGAGAGGAGGAAGAAAGCTGTTAAATGAGATCACACAGCTCACATTATCCCCCAGCTCTATGTCATGCAACGACCCCTTGTAGGGAAAGTTTTTCTTGGACAAAGAAGCTTGGAAACACCTGGGAGTCCTCTACCTGTCACCACAAGGCTCAGGGAGCCACAGTTCTCTGCCCAGCCATTAGTGGATAAGAATAGCAGTAATATTTCTCTGCATCACCTCCTGTCATTGAA
This sequence comes from Rhizomys pruinosus, assembly GCA_009823505.1. Taxonomy (NCBI): domain Eukaryota; kingdom Metazoa; phylum Chordata; class Mammalia; order Rodentia; family Spalacidae; genus Rhizomys; species Rhizomys pruinosus. Next base: position 461,028 of record VZQC01000494.1, read on the forward strand.
TGTGATGATGAACATGGCCTTATTGTTGACACCCATTGGGGCTTGTCATTCTCAGATTGCTGAGCTTCCCTGTTTATGCAGAATACACCACTGGGTCTCCAGGGTCCCCTCACAACAAATAGTCACATTGCTCCTGAGACTATAAAAGATCCTGGCTCAGCCCAAACGTTGAGGTTTTGGCAGGTCCCTACAATAAAGTAGATTAAGCAGGGGGTGAGTTTGCTTTGAGATTATCACTGAAATTAATCTTGAACTACAGAAGGTCAAGTGAAGACCTGCCTTCCTCATGGAAATCCATATATTCCTCTCACTCTCCCCTCTGCTTACTATATCCCAGGTAATATTGTCTCCCATGCTGTGACATCTGTGATTCAGGATTCTTGACTCTCCTCACCCATAAAACACCCTGGATCTTCCTGAAGAAATGTGTCATGTTCACCATCTCTTAAGGAGAAGGCTAGGGCTTACTCATCTGACACCAGGAGTTCCAGGCTCTTACTGGGTTCTGAACAACTGAGGATAGGTCAAGTAACAGCCATAGCATTTGAATATCCACCTCTGTCTGTAGTCATAGGACCCACAGAGAACTGAACCTGGGCCTGACCAGTGTTTGCATCTTTTGAGGACAGAGAGCTGGAGAACTTCTCATCTTCCTGAATTGGGACATAGCTGTGGTTTCCCTGCTCTAAGCCAGAATGGAGGGTCACATTTCCTCTTGAATTCACCACATGGGTGGGTAAAGCTGACAAGCTGTTAAGTATAGATTCCTAGCAGAAAAGAAGAATGCTAAAAAGGGATTCACTTGCCACATATGGGCAGCCTGGGTAGAGATGTAAGAGAATGTCACACCAGAACTGTGACCTTCAGTGTCCACTCGCCTGTCACCACCAGCTCTAGGATCTCACTCTTCTCTGATATGTCATCAGAGGTCTGAAAATAACAGCGATATTGGCCTGCATGTCGCTGATCAACTGATGAGATGAGGAACTTGGCCTTGTTTCCAGGGTGCTCTGGTGTCTCTGTCTGCCAAGGAGCTGGGCTTCCCTATTTATGAAGAGTACTCCTGAACACCTGAAGACCCTTCACAGAAGATGGACACCGAGGTGCCCATGGTGACCATACTCATTGGCTCAGCACTGATTTTTTTTGTCTTTTTTGAGACAGGTTCTCCCTGTAGCCCCAGCTGTCCTGGAACTCACTATGTAGACCAGGCTGGCCTTGAACTCACAAAGATCCACCTGCCTCTGCCTCCCAAGTGCTGGGATTAAAGGCGTGTGCCACCACGCCTGGCTCAGCACTGATTTTAAGCAAGCTTGGGTAGGATCATTGTAAGGAAATCAATGTCTGGGTCTCAAGACATACCCCTCATATCCCAGCCTTCAGACCAGGAACTGTCAACCATTGCAGCATCAGCCCTCACCGGCTCTTCTCTTTCTGCATTCACCATCGAGGAACATTTTTCCCACAAAGAATGCATAGCCTGGGAAAGATGGAACAAAGTCCCTGCCAGCATTGGGTTCCTAGGGCCAAGAGTTAATTCTGGAAGAGAGTTTCCTGTGAGACTCTGCCCTTAAACCCAAGTATGATCTCCCCTTCAGGGTGCCTTCTGAGCTCCTGAGCTGTCCTGCTGGGCATAAGCCTGGCTATGGGATAGAGATCCTCCTAGACTAGAATTCTCTCTCCCCAGTTTCACATATCACCAAGGCAGAGCAAGGCTGTGAGCATGGGTTTCATGGCTTCGTCTCCCTGGGTCAACAGTCTTGAGGAATGTTGATGGTTTTCCCAAGTGAGCAGATCCACCAAGTATGGATTTTGGTGGCTTCAGCCTGCTTTCTGTGAGCAGGCTGTGATGTTAGAAGCCCCCAGGAAGAGGAACTGGTCCCTAAAAGCGCCTGGTTGAAGTTTCCTCAGTGCTGTGCTGTGCCTTATGTGTAACATCAGTATCTGTATTTTCTGTTTCTCTGAGTTTTGTCTTCCTGAAATTGTCATTCCTGCAGCCCTGGCAATGTCATGCTCTTTCTACTTTTCCCTCATTCCCCTGTCTGCTGAGATTGCAAGTCTGGGCCTGGCTTTGTTCTCTGCATTCTGTTATTGCAGAAGCTGCATCTCTCTGCACCCCTTCCACATCTGGCTGAACAGTTTTCATGTCACCGAGGGCCAGAATTTAGTGCCAAATATAACTAGTGCTGTCCTGAGCCAACACCTTTCAGGTGCCAGTAGATCAAGGCTACTGTGTCTAGATCCTCCTCACTGTGGCTCCTTCCCTCCTTCAATCGCATCATCAGAGTGCTGTGGGTTCTAACCATGGTCAGTCACCTCTCCAGCTCTGGGGATGCAATAGCTGTGTTCTGTGAACTTTTCAAAGGGGAACATGAACAAGTGTATATTTACCCTGCATGGGGCACTAATGAGAAAAGCAAATAAGCACAGAATTCTACTCAATTCTTCCTTAGTGAATCAGTGAATTTAATCATGGATATTTAGAGGATATTAAGAAACTTGTTGGCAGTCACACCACTGTAGAAAAATTGGTCTCCAAGCTAACTCAGTTTCATCATCAGGGAAAATCATCCTCATGAGCCACTTCCTCATGAAGGAACCTTCTCAGGGGTCCCAAAAATCATCCTCATGAGCCACTTCCTCATGAAGGAACCTTCTCAGGGGTCCAATACTGTGCAGGTGAACTGAGCATAATCACAGCTGCAGATAGTTCAGGAGCACAAGTCGCTTGGCATGCATGGAGGAAGGATCCCACAGCAGGGAAGATGCAGATTGATGTTGTAGGGAGGACACAAAGCAGCAAAGACACACTGAGCACTTAAATGTGCAGCTTCCAAGGAACTTGTCTCCTGGGGATGAGGACAGAGGAGACACACAGGGAGATAGGGAGGAAACATGTTTTCATGTCTCTAAGGTTTGTGTTCTCTTACTGAGAAGTGCCCTGTAGTTCATCATGTATCTCACCACCATAAACCAGCCCGTCTTCCTGTGAAGAAACTTCTCAGCTATTCTTGGCTCTTCGGTGTCAATATTTCCTTGGTCAGAGTTCTCACAGCTGGGGAGGGACTGATGTCCATTTATGGTCTATTCATCCCCTACATCCCGTTCAAGCCTGAGCATTAGTATCTTGTTTGTAACCCTCTGCTACATACTGTTTAGCTGATTTCTTCACTGTGCTTATGGGTCTAAGGGCGTTGGTGTCAAGAAGGAGCCAGAATTGAAGAATTTTCAGACCTGGTACAACATGGGTTTGAATATTTGAGTTCACATGTGGATCTGACTTTAGGGACCCTCTCTGTTCTCCTAATTTTGAAGCAGTCTTACTGTATGAATAAATGTGGACTTTCATCACAATCATAAGCATTAAAATATAGGAAAAGGAAAGTTTCTCAAAGGCAGACATTTCCATGTCCATGGAAAGAGGCTAAAGCCAAGCATGTACTGGATCTTCACTCACCAATGTCACTGTAAGGAGTCTTCTGCTCCACAATGGGAAGGAGTGAGGTCAGGATTCCAGGTCAAGGTTGGAAGGTGCGTCACATGTGCCTCCTACATCCAGACGGGCAGTGGGATAGCTCATCTCACTGTCTGGAACCCACTGTGAGTACTGAGACATCTCCCTGTGTGGGAAACAGAGATTCTTCCTTATAAATCTACAGGTACTTGTCTGTGAGTGTCACTTTCAGTTTCAAGGTTACATTTACACACAGTACCCAAGAACAACCAGGAGAGAGTGATATTCTGCTTCCTCATTCTGCTTTTCTTTGTAGATTGATGCAGAAATGAATGATATTCTCATTTTTTTTCTGTGGCCTACATCTGTGTCTCTGGATTTCTGTATAATGGAAGTATGAAGGTGCATGTTTGGAATGAGGAAGGACTCACATTTTCCTGGGCAGCCTGTTGTTCTGAGACAGGAGGCTACCTGTAGAGTAATATGATAAACTAACTTGCAAGTTTGGAGTCACTCAGCCTCATCCCACTTCCTGGGCCTGAAGCAGCTGAAATTCTCAACCAGTAGCATTCCTTCTTTCTTTGTATCTCCATGTTCTCTTCTCAATGTTTCTGTCTTCTCTCAATCCCATGTCAAGTAGTATCATACTCCATCTGACCATGCCTGTCCTTGACAGGGATCTATGGCTTCCATACACCACAGACTTCTTTCAATTTTCTGTCTATAAGGATAGGAATCATGGGAAGCTTGGCTTCAGGTCATTTGACTCTGGGCTTCAAGGGAGGTTGCACATCAATTTCTCTTCATCTTGTAATGTTCTTGCACACCATCACATACAGAAGGTGAGGGATGATTCTAACCAGACAGAAGAATATTCAACTACAACCAGTGATGCATGAGATAATCAGTGCTGTATACTGCATCATCTTAACACCAGCGTCAACCTAAAGAACATGCAGTCAAGATCATATGTAAAACCAACAGCTCTCATAAATGTAGATGAAGATCACTCAATATACTCTATTTTGTCACATACAAAGAAATTCCAGTCCATGACAACCACACACACAGTAGTGGTTCCACAAGATCACATAATCTGTAATTGTGTCCATGCAACATTCTCTGGTGAGAATGTTGCTAAAATATAAAATAGTTTAATGTGTTTTTATAGGAATATATAATATTAGTATTCATGTAGATTTAATACAGTGATGTGGAAAAATATTTATGTAACATGGTCAAGCAGGATTTCCTTGTTATATCATCTTGATTCATCATTATTATTTTTATTCTATTTTATTCATTATTTTTGTTTTATGTGTATGAGTATATTTCCTCCATGTAAGTACACTATGCTGTGTGAGGCACACAGGGGTCATAATTGGGCACTGGATTCCTGTGTATCTGGAGTAAAAGATAGTTGTTAGTGGCCATGTGGGTGCTGGAATTCAAACCCTGGTCTGGATGCACTGAGCTGTGCTCATAACCACTGCACCATCCAAGCAAACAGGTAAAAAAATATGCAAGACAAAGGCATACATGTAAATGCAGAGATATCACATGTTATAGTCCCACAGGCATTCATAATAAACACTGACAGCCAAATATCCATTGAGAATGTCTTTCATCTGAAGAAGCTCTATAGAAGTCAGAACTCCCCCCCACCCCATTTTTATGAAATGCACAAAGCATCAATAAAAAACTAATTAAAAAAAAAGTTCCTATGGTTTAAATGAAAAAAAAAATTTAAAAGTCCTCTAGAGTTTTCCTGGGCTGTCTAGACAACTAAGATGTTAAATACCAATAAAGGGCCCAGAATGGGAACATTAAAGAATAGCAAGAGTAGGTGAGACCTGGCTTCAAATATTGAGGGCTTCTTTGAGAGCTATGTGACCAAACAGATTGCTCAGCCTTTGCATGATGGGGCCTTCTTGTTTATAATGTTAAAACAGAATATCCCTCACAAATTTGTATAGAAAATTAAACAATAAACTAGAGTGCCTAGAGCATCTAGCCAGCTACGGCTGTCTCCCTTCCTTTTTCTTTTGTCCTAAACAAAAAACAATCAAAAAGGACTTGATAACATGAGTTTATTCACCTTGAAATAACATGGCAATTTGAATTTACAAATGCACTGAACCAACTGACTAAGCAACAAGTTCAGATCTGAAGTGCAATGATGGAAGACGTGGATGTTATATCTAGAAACTTACATGACATAATAAAACCATGTGTGATGGGTAACTGTGCTGGATAGCTTTAGTGTCAACTTGACACACCTGGGTTGAGGGAGCCTCAACTGGGGAATTGGCTCCATTGGATTGGCCTGTGGCCACATCTGTGGAGTATTGTCTTGATTGTCAGGTAATGTGGGAGAGCTCAGCCCACAATGAGTAGTGCCACCCTGGGCAGGTTGTTGTGTACCATATAAGAAGGCAGGCTGGGGGGCTGGAGAGATGGCCTAGTGGTTAAGAGCACCGACCACTCTTGCAGAGGACCCGGGTTCGATCCCCAGCACCCACATAGTGGCCGAAAACCGTCTGAAACTCCAATTCCAGGAGAACTCCAGTTCCAGGGGAATCTGACACCCTCTTCTGACCTCCATGGCATTGCACGACACAGGTGCACAGACTTGCATACAGACAGTACATTCATCCACATACAGAAATAAATAAAATTAAAAAATAAAGAAAAAAAAAAAGAAGAAGGCAGGCTTGACATGAGCCAGGGGAGCAAGCCAGTGAACAGCATTCCTCCATGGCCTGTGCTTCAGCTCCTGCCTCCAGGTTCCTGCCCGGATTCCTGCCTTGGGCTCCCTGAGTGATGAACTGTGACCCGGGAGATGTAAGCTGAATAAACCCCTTCCTCCCCCCCCCAAAAAAAAAGAAGTCAGAACTCAACATCACATACAATAATGAGTAACTGGAAATTTCCTTTTAAATCCAGATGAAAGGACCAATGGTCATTCATTTTTAGTCATTTTCTTGAAGCTCTAGCTGATACAGCAAAGCCAATAAAGTAAAGGGAAAACACACATATTGGAAAGAACTATGCTGTTTGCAGATGGCTTGATTGTTTATGAAGAATCTCTGAATCGTGTGACAGATAACTTCATGAAACTAAAAAGTGACTGTGATGATTTAAATGAAAATATCCCCCAAAGGCTCCAAGTCTCTAGACAATTTTCCCCCATTTGGTGGTGATGTTTGGGGAGGTTTTAGGAGATGTTGCCTTCCTGGAGGAAGTGCATCACTGAGAGCTAACTTTGAGAGTTCTTGGACCTCTCTGGATTTCCAATAAATCTCTCCTTTCTGCTGGCTGGCTGCCAACAGCCTAAGAGTTTTCCTGAAACTCAGTTGAAAAACAACGAACTAATTTATTTGGCAGAGGGAATTTTAAGACAGCCTAGTGTAGAACTACTGAAATGGCTATTAATAGTGAATATTATGCATATCTAAAATGAAATAGAGCAAATGGGTGAGAAAGAAATGCAGATTGTTCAGTTTGGATTGAATAAAAGCCACGAGGAAGGTTAATGTTGGTGCCAAGGCATGTGCTGAAGGAGAGAATCCAATCATAAGGAGACTAGAGTGATTACTGAAAGGCCTAAAGATTTGGTACCTTCAAGGCAAGCCCACACTGAGCTAAGCCTTGACATTGTGTACAGAAAGTGTCAGAGGTGTTTTATGCTCCTAGAAAACACTGCATAGTAACCTGCTGGTTATATGGGTAAAACTTGCCAGACTCCACCCAAGGCAGACAACTGACCTTGACAGTGTGGTTCATGTATTGATGGCTTTAGAGGCCTGAAAAATGTAAGAGTGAAAAAGTCATTTTTTCTACCTCTAAGATTATAGAAAACTACCTAGGCCAGGCAGGGCATAGCAGGAACATCCCCACATAATATAGTCCCTGACAAGTGATAATCCATTCCATGCATCTGTGAAAATGATGCCTTGCTGGTAATAGAGACCCAAGAAGACAGAGATACGAGAGCTGTGAGACATCTGTCAAGGAGGGCTGCATAGAGGGAATGATACAAGCCCAGGAAACAAGTGTATGTAGCACACAGCCCAGTTGGATGGGCTGAGCCATCTCAGCCTTTGGAAGTAAAGTCCCAGAGTTGGATTTGCTGCTGGATTTTGTATTCACCTCACTGGTTTTTTGGTATTGTTTNTTTAATTTAATTTTTTTTTATTGATGCTTTGTGCATTTCGTACATCATTTTCCAATTCAGATCAGGCATTTTTCCCTTTCCCTTCCCCCCCACCCCCACCCCATCCCAGATCATGTATTCTGCCATAACTGTCTTGCATCTTTCTCTGTTTTTTTATCAAGGTATTTTATTACAGCTGTGGAGAAGAAACCAAGACAATCATTAAGAGGACCAAGCTTTCAATACATGAAACCTCAGGAGACGTGCTGAATCCATATCCAAACCACAGGTATCAGACCTACAGTTGTGAGTAGACTAAGGAAATGCAAAACACTATCTTTGTGCTAGATAGTTTTAGTTGTCAATTTGACACACCTGGTTAGAGGGAACCTCAGTTGAGGAATTGTCTGCATTGGATTGGCCTGTGGCCATGTCTGTGGGGCATTTTCTTGATTATTGAGAGATATTAGAGGGCCCAGCTCATTGTAGGCAATGCCACCCATGGGCATGTGGTCTTGTATTGTATAATAAAGAAGGCTGAGCATGAGCCAGGGGAGCAAGCCAGTAAGCAGCATTCCTCCATGGCCTATGCGTCAGCTCCTGCCTCCAGGGTCCTGCCTTGGCTTCCCTTGATAATGGACTGTGCTATAAGCCAAATAAAGCCTTTCCTCCCCAACTCGGTTTTGGTCAGTGTTTTTATCATAGCAATTGAAGGCAAATTAAGATAGTATCCAATAGGAGCTACTAAGACTTAACATCTTGGAATATATGGAAAAGAAGCTTTGTTTTGGTACAGATATTCTTTTGGGGAGGAGGGGCTTTTTGAGACAGGATCTCCCTGTAGCCCCAGCTGACCTAGAACTCACTCTGTAGACCAGGCTGACCTTGAACTCACAAAGATCTGCCTGCCTCTGCCTCCCAGTGCTAAGATTAATGGCATATGCCACCATGCCTGGAGGTACAGATATTCCTAACCTTAGATATGAGAAACTCTAAAATCTTCTGTTAATAGATAATGTCATGGCTAATGGGCTGTTTTTCATCATGGTCCAAAGCTTTAAGGAGATCATTAAAGACTGTTGGCTCCCTGAAGACAGACTGTCATTCACATGTGAAAGAACTACATTGAAGAGGCTAAGTGAGTTTCCTGAGGTCTTACAACTCAGCTAGAGGCAGAATCTGATGTATGGTGCTTTTTACTTAAATGCATTTGTCCTCTGTTCCTCAAGTGTATTAAGGAATCATGAATTTTTTAGACCTAATTAGGGAATAGTTATATCCATGTGTAAGTTAGTATGTGAACTTGCCCTTGAAGCTTATCCTGAGGACAAGCATTTAATTGGACAAGTTAGCATTGGTTTAATTATACAAACTCACCAATAAAGTATACAGAAAATGAGTCTTTTTCACATAGTGAAAATTTAGTATGGATTAAAATTCGAATAGGCCTGGTAAAACTAAATGATTATAGTTATAGACTAACATGGATTAATGGAATATATTAGAATGGTATTGATCAGATCTTCAACAGAATAATAGATGAAAATTTCCCCAAACTAAAAAAAAAGACAAACCCATACAAATACAAGAAACACATAGAACTCCAAATAAACAAGATCAGAAAAGAAACTCCCCATGCCATATCATAGTTAAAATGCTAGACACCCAAAACAAAGACAAAATTCTGAAAGCCACAAAAGAAAAACAAGTTACATATAAGGGAAAACCCATCAGAATTACAGCTGACTTTTCAGGGCAAACTATGAAAGCAAGAAGAATGTGGACCAAAGTAGTCCCAGTGCTAAACGACTATAGATGCCAACCCAGGTTACTATACTTAGCAAAAATGACGATTGTAGTTGAAGGAGAAAGAAAAATCTTCCACGACATAAGCAAGATGATAGAATACATGTCCGGAAAACCAATCCTTCAGAGAATACTTGAAGCAATTCAAAGGACAGAGGAGAGGAGCAACTATCCCCAGGCAACTAGAAAGATAAATTAATAAAAGCAAAACAGCAGAAGTAGAAACCTAGACCAAAAATACAAATGGATAATAAGGTGAAAGGAAGCAACACACACCTTTCAATTATAACCTTAAATGTTAATGGACTAAACTCCCTAATCAAAAGACATAGACTGGGAGAATGGATTAGGCAACAGAACCCATCTATATGCTGTCAAGAAACCTATCTCACTCTCAAGGAGAGGCACCAACTTAAAGTGAAAGGATGGAAAAAAAATATTCCAAGCAAATGGTACCAAAAAGCAAGCAGGAGTTGCTATTTTAATGTCAGACAAAATAGGGCTGGAGAGATGGCTCAGCAGTTAAGAGCACCGACTGCTCTTGCAGAGGACCTGGGTTCAATTCCCAGCACCCACATGGTGGCTAAGAACCATCTTTAACTCCAGTTCCAGGGGAATCTGATGCCCTCTTCTGACCTCCCCAGCATTGCACAACATGGATACACCAACCTACATGCAGACAGTACACTTATGCACATAAAAAACAATAAATAAATAAATAAATAAATAAAATATTTTTTAAAAATCAGACAAAATAGATTTCAAAGTAAAGGAAATCAGAAGAGACAAAGAGGGCCATTACATCTTAATCAAAGGAAAAATTAACCATGAAGACTTCACAATCATGAATATATATGCACCAAACTCTGGTGCACCAAACTTTATAAAGACAATTCTCCAGGACCACAAGTCACACACTAACCCCAGTACACTCATCGTAGGGGACTTCAATACCCCACTGAGCCCTTTGGACAGGTCAACTGGACAAAGAATAAACAGAGAGACATCTGAACTGAATGATACCATATACCAAATGGACCTCACAGACATCTAGCAAATATTCCACCCAAATATCAGAGAATATGCTTTCTACTCAGCACCCCATGGAACATTGTCCAAAATCAACCACATACTGGGACACAGAAAAAAAAAAAACCTCGGGGCTGGAGAGATGGCCTAGTGGTTGGGAGCGCCGACCGCTCTTGCAGAGGACCCAGGTTCGATCCCCAGCACCCACATGGTGGCCGAGAACCGTCTGAAACTCCAATTCCAGGAGAANCGGAGCAGACAAGAAGAAATAACAAAAATCAGAGCAGAGATCAATGAAATAGAAACAAAGAAAACCATACAAAAAATCAATGAATCCAAAAGCTGGTTCTTTGAGAGAATAAACAAGATAGACAGACCTCTAGCCCAGTTAACCAAAAGAAAGAAGGAACAACTCCAAATCAATACAATCTGTGATGAAAGGGAAATATCACAATAGACAATGAAAAGATCCAGACAATCATATGGGAATACTTCAAAAACCTATACTCTACTAAGTTTGAAAACCTAAGGGAAATAGATGAATATCTAAAATACTGGGAATCACCAAAGCTTAACCAAGAAGAGATTGGCAGTTTAAACAGACCCATAATATATGAAGAAATTGAAAAGCTCCCAACTAACGAAAGCCCAGGCCCAGATGGTTTCACAGCAGAATTCTATAAAACATTTAAAGAAGATTTACAACCATTAATACTCAAACTTTTCAGAAGGATATAAGCAGAGGAAAATCTCCCAAATTCCTTCTATGAAGCCAGCATCACCCTAATATCAAAACCAGGCAAAGATACAACCAAAAAAGAGAACTCTAGATCCATCTTAATAATGAACAAAGATGCAAAAATTCTCAACAAAATACTTGAACACACCCACATCAAAAAGATCATCATGATCAAGTTGGATTCATACCAGAGATGCAGGGATGGTTCAACATGCAAAAATCAATAAAACATATAAATGGACTAAAGGACAAAAACCACATGATCATTGCAATTGATGCAGAAAAAGCCTTTGACAAAATCCAGCATCCCTTCATGCTTAAAGTCCTAGAGGGAATTGGACTGAAGGGATCATTTCTCATTGTAATCAAAGCCATATACAGGAAACCCATAACCAACATCATCCTAAATGGGGAAATTACAGAAGCATTCCCCTTAAAGGTAGGAACTTGGCAAGGCTGTCGCCTGTTGCCACTCCTCTTCAATATAGTGCTTGAAACACTTGCTAGGGCAATAAAGCAAGCAAAAGAAATTAAAGGAGTACTAATTGGAAAACAGGAAGTCAAGCTATCCCTTTTTGCAGATGATATGATAGTTTACCTAAGGGATGCTAAAAATTCCATAAGAAAACTTCTAGAAATGATTACGAGTTTCAGTAAAGTGGCAGGATACAAAATTAATCTAGAAAAATCAGTAGCCTTTCTTTACACCAACAACAAGCAATTGAAGAAGGAACACAAGACCTTCCCACTCATGATAGTCTCAAAAACAATAAAATACCCTAGGAACAAACCTAACCAAAGATAACAAAGATCTCTACAACAAAAATTTTAAACCCCTGAAGAAGGAAATTAAAGAAGATAGAAAGACTTCCCATGCTCATGGACTGGAATTAATATAGTAAAAATGTCCATTCTACCCAAACTAATATACAGATTCAATGCAATCCCAATTAAAATCCCCGAGTTTCTTCACAGGCTTACAAAAAAATCTTTAATTTCATGTGGAAAAACAAAAGACCCCAAATAGCCAAAGCAACACTGAGCAAAAAGAGCAATACACGGGGGATCGCTATACCAGACTTCAAACTATACTACAGGGCTGTAGTCATAAAAACAGCTTGGTACTGGCACAGAAAGAGACCTGTAGACCAATGGACCAAAACTGAAGATCCAAATCTGAGCACATACAATTTCAGCCATCTCATATTTGACAAGGGGGCCGAGAAGACACAATGGAGGAAAGACAGCATCTTCAGCAAATGGTGTTGGCAAAACTGGATTGCCACTCGTAGAAGAATAAAATTGAACCCCTACCTCTTGCCCTGTACAAAAATCAACTCTAAATGGATCAAAGACCTCAGCTTGAAACCCAAAACTTTGAAGGTGATAAAAGAAAAAGTTGGCAGCAATGTACAAGACATAGGCGTAGGAAAAGATTTTCTAAATCAGACAGCATCTGCACAGGAAATAGCGTCCAACAATTGACAGTGGGACCTCATTATACTCAAAAGCTTCTGTACAGTGAAAGAAATAGTGAAGTGAAGAGAAAACCCACAGAGTGGGAGGAAACCTATACTGCTGACACATCTGACAGAGCATTAATTTCCAGAATATGTAAACTACTCAAAAAACAAAGAAGAAAGAAAACAAATGACTCACTCAAAAGATGGAGTAAAGAGCTGAATGGAGACTTCAAATGAGGAAATAAGGATGGCTGAGAAACATCTTTAAAAGGTGTTCAACATCACTAATAACTAAGGAAATGCAAATTAAAAATAATTTAAGATATCTTCTCATTCTGATAAGACTGGCTAGGATCAAGGAAACAAATGATACAAAGTGCTAGAGAGGTTGTGGGGAAAGAGGAACACTCATCCACTGCTGGTGGGAATGTAAACTCATACAACCACTGTGGAAAGCAGTGTGGAGAAGCCTTCAGAGACTCAAAATGGGGCTGGAGGGATGGCCTAGCGGTTAAGAGTGCCGACTGCTCTTGCAGAGGACCTGGGTTCAATCCCCAGCACCCACATGGTGGCCGAGAACTGTCTATAACTCCAATTCCAGGAGAACTCCAGTTCCAGGCGAATCCAACACCCTCTTCTGACCTCCGTGGCATTGCACGACACAGGTGCACAAACCTACATGCAGACAGTACATTCATGCACATACAAACATAAATTAAACAAAAAAAAGAGAGACTCAAAATGAGCCTACCACCTGACCCAGTCATTTACATCATTTTCCAATTCAGTTCAGGCATATTTCCCTTTCCCTTCCCCCCCACCCCCACACATCCCAGATCATGCATTGTGCCATAACTTTCCTGCATCTTTCTCTCAGTTTTATTTCATTTGTAGCTATAAGTGATAATCCATGAGTACAAGCATCCTTCATGCAAAACCAATTTGCAGGCTGTTGTGTCCAAACTCCCACAGCCCCACCATCCAGCGGGGGGTGAGGGGTTGTATGTTCAATCAAGTTGATCAAATGTGTGTCCAGACTACATTGCTGTAGTTTCACCATTCACCACAATCGCAGCCCTTACATTCTACCACGCCCTCTCTTCCACAGATTGTTCCATAGGCTTAGAAAAGGGGCACCGGTGGATGAGAAGCAAAACAGTCTACTCTCTCTGGAGCTGTTGTCTTGGACTCTGGTCATTTCTGGCTGTTTCCTTTCATGGGCTGACAGTTTGTCCAGGAACAACCTTTCGATCCTACTAATGAAGCACATTTTTACTATATTTATTTTCCCAATGCATGAGCATAGGAGGTTTGTCCATTTTCTGATGTCTTCTTCAATTTCCTTCTTCAGAGGTTTAATATTTTTGTTGTAGAGATCCTTGGTGTCTTTGGTTAAGTTTGTTCCTAGGTATTTTATTGTTTTTGAGGTTATTGTATTTGGGAAGGTCTCCTTGTATTCCTTCTTCAGTTGCTTATTGTTGGTGTAGAGGAAGCCTACTGATTTTTCTAGATTTATTTTGTATCCCGCCACTTTGCTGAAGTTCTTAATAATTTCTAGGAGTTTCCTGGTGGAGTTCTTAGCATCCCTTATGTAGACAATCACATCATCAGCAAAAAGGGATTGCTTGACTTCCTCTTTTCTGATTAGAACTACTTTAATTTCCTTTTCTTGCCTTATTGCCCTAGCAAGGGTTTCAAGCACTATATAGAAAAAGAGTGGTGACAGGGGGCAGCCTTGCCGAGTTCCTACCCTTAAGGGGAATGCTTCTGTCATTTCCCCATTTAGGATGATATAGGCTGTGGGTTTCCTGTATATGGCTTTGATTACATTAAGGAATGATCCCTCCAATCCTATTCCCTCTAGGACTTTAAATATAAAGGGATGCTGGATTTTGGCAAAGGCTTTCTCGGCATCAATTGAGATGATGGTGTGGTTTTTTTTCTTTCAGTCCATTTATATGTTTGATGATATTTATTGATTTTCTTATGTTGAATGATCCCTGCATCTCTGGTATTAATCCAACTTGGTCATGATGGATGATCTTCTTGATGTGTGTCTGTATGTGATTTACCAGTATCCTGATTAGAATTTTGGCATCTGTGTTAATTAGGGAGAGGGGTATATAGTTCTCCTTTTTGGTTGCATCTTTGCATAGTTTTCGTAATAGAGTGATGCTGGCTTCATAGACGGAATCTGGGAGAACTCCCCCCGTTTGTATCCTTCTAAACAACTTGAGTATTAATGGTTGTAATTCTTTTTGAAATATTTTATAGAATTCTGCTGTGAAACCCTCTGGGCCTGGGCATTTTTTTGGTTGGGTGGCTGCTTATTACATCTTCAACTTCTTCATATATTATTGGTCTATTTAAGCTGTCAATCTCTTCTTAGTTAAGCTTGGGTAATTCCCAGGATTTCAGATATTCATCCATTTCTCCTAGGTTTTCAAACTTAGTAGAGTATAGATTTTTAAAGTAATCCCATATGATTGTCTGGATCTTTTCATTTTCTGCTGTGATATTTCCCCTTTCATGACAGATTCTATTGATTTGGAGTTGTTCCTTCTTTCTTTTGGTTAACTGGTCTAGAGATATGTCTATCTTGTTTATTCTCTCAAAGAACCAATTTTTGGATTCATTGATTTTTTTGTATGGTTTTGTTTGTTTCTATTTCACTGATCTCTGCTCTGCTTTTTGTTATTTCTTCTTGTCTGCTGTGTTTAGGGTTCATTTGTTGTTGTCTCTCAAGTACTTTTAGCAGCAGTGTTAGATCATTCACGTGTGTTCTTCCTGTTTTTAATGTAGGCACTTAGAGCTATAAACTTCCCTCTTAGCACTGCTTTTAAAATCTCCCATATGTTTTGCTGTGTTGTATTATCATTGTCGTTCAGTTCCAGGAATGTTTTTATTTCTTTCTTTATTTCTTCCTTGACCCATTCATTATTCAGGAGAGTGTTGTTTAGTCTCCATGTGTTCTTGTAGGTTGTAGGGTTTATCCTGGTGTTGATATTGAGTTTTATTGCACTGTGGTCTGATAGAATGCATGAAATTATTTCAATCTTTTTGTATTTTTTGAGTTTTTCCCTGTGTCCCAGTATATGGTCTATTTTGGAGAATGTTCCATGGGGTGCTGAGTAGAAAGTGTATTCTCTGGTGTTTGGGTGAAATATTCGATAGATGTCTGTGAGATCCAGTTGGTGTATTGTATCATTCAGTTCAGATGTCTCTTTGTTTATCTTTTGTCCTGTTGATCTGTCTAAAGGACTTAGTGGGGTATTAAAGTCCCCTACTATTACTGTGCTGGGGTTAATTTGAGCCTTGAAGTCCTGAAGAGTTGTCTTTACAAAGTTTGGTGCGCTGGCGTTTGGTGCATATATATTCATGATTGTGAGGTCTTCATCGTTAATTGTTCCTTTAATAAGGATGTAGTGGCCCTCTTTGTCTCTTTTGATTTCTTTTGCTTTGAAGTCTATTTTATCTGATACTAGAATAGCAACTCCTGCTTTCTTTTTGGTACCATTTGCTTGGAATATTTTCTTCCATCCCTTCACTTTAAGTTGGTGCCTGTCCTTGAAATTGAGATGGGTTTCTTGTAGACAGCATATAGATGGATTTTGTTTCCTAATCCATTCTCCCAGTCTATGCCTTTTGATTGGGGAGTTCAGCCCATTAATATTTAAGGTTATAATTGAAAGATGGATGTTGCTTCCTTTCACCTTATTATCCATTTGGACTTTTAGTCTCTGTTTCAGCGCCTATGATTATGTTTTTATTAGTTTCTTTCCCTAGGTGCTTGAGGATAGTTGCTCTTCTCTTCTGCCCTTTGAATTGCTTCAAGTATTTTCTGGAGAGTTGGTTTTCCGGAAATGTATTCTATCATCTTGCTTATGTCATGGAAGATTTTTCTCTCTCCTTCAAGTGTAATCGACATTTTTGCTGGGTAAAGTATTCTGGGTTGGCATCCATAGTCCTTTAACACTGGAAATGCTTTGCTCCATGTTCTTCTTGCTTTCATGGTTTGCGGCGAGAAGTCATTTGTGATTCTGATGGGTTTCCCTTTGTATGTGACTTGTTTTTCTCGCGTGGCCTTCAGAATTTTATCTTTGTTTTGGGCATCTAGCACTTTGACTATGATATGGCGTGGGGAGTTTCTTTTCTGATCTTGTCTATTTGGAGTTCTATGTGCTTCTTGTATTTGAATGGGTTTGTCTATTTTTAGTTTGGGGAAGTTTTCATCTATTATTGTGTTGAAGATATGCTCAATACTATTCTCTTGAGATTCTTCTCCTTCCTCTATTCCTATGATGCGGAGGTTTGATCTTTTCATAGTGTCCCATATTTCCTGGTTGTTCCACTTTTGTGTATTTTTAAATTTTTCATAATCTTTATTTGAGTTTTTTAGTTGCTCTGTGTTATCTTCCAGATCTGATATTCTTTGTTCTGCTTCCTCCATTCTATTTCTGAGGCTTTTTCCTTTCCTTTCTTCTTGATTGGATGAGTGTTCTATTTCCTTTTTCATTTCATCCTGTGATTTCTTTAATATATCCATTTCCTTTTGGAGTTTCTCAATCTCTTCTTGGTGCTCCTTACTTTGTTGGTTGGCTTCCTTTTTCAGTGTTTCTACCTCCTTAAGGTGTTAGTTTTTTTTCTGTCTCTAGTTCTTTCTGGAGTTTGTCAATCCCTTCCTTTAGTTCTTTTCGAAGTTTGTCATCTCTCTAGTTCTTTCTGGAGTTTGTCAATCCCTTCCTTTAGTTCTTTTCGACGTTTATCATTGTATCCCTCTAGGTCCCTTTTGCGTTTTTCATTCTCTCTCTTTAGTTCTCTGAATTCTTCTTTATGTTCTTTAATTTCTCTGTATAGGTCTGCAATTATTCCTCTAAGGTCTGTTTCTGTGGCCACTTCCAGGGGGATTCCATTGTAGCTATCTCCTATGGGGTTGGTATTGTTTGGTGCGGAATTATCCTGCACCTTTCCCATGTTGTCCCTTCTCGTGTTCCTGGCATTTGGGCTTCCCTTTTGTGATTCAAATCTCAAATGTCTTTTCAGTGTGTTGAGTGCTGAAAGCTCGTTTTATTTTGCTTGCCTCCTTCAGATGCTCCCCCCCCCATTGTTTATGGAGTGTTGACTTGTCTAGGTTTCAGGCTTTCACTTTTGTTTATATATTAGATATTGGAAGTCTAAGTCACTCTTCCTTTCCTGTTCTGAAGATTCTCTTAATCCACTGGATACTCCCTCCTCAATTCCAGTTGTTGGCGGTGGGGGTGGGGTGGGGGAATACTTCTGGTTTAACCCACGCCCCAGTACCTGCCTGGAGCAGTGGTGGGCTGCACCTGAGCCTGGACACAGGACCTAACTATGGCACCCGAGCTAGACCCAAACCCAGAACCCTCTCCAGCTACTAGTGGGAGGGGCCACCTGGCCAGGCAGCTACACTCTGCCGGATCTTAGGGCTCCAATCTAGACCCGCCAGCCACTAGACCCTCTGACACAAAACAGCAAATCAATTGTCCAACACCCTGTGAGTCAATGTCCTAAGTTTTCACCTGCCTGGAGCAGTGGTGGGCTGCTACTGAGCCCAGACGCGGGACCTAACTATGGCACCCGTGCTAGACCCAAACCCAGGACCCCCAACATTTTAATATAGTAAATATCCTTTACTGGGTTTTAAACTCAACAAGTGATGGAAAATGAAATAATATACCCTATTTTGCTCAAATCTAACCATAACTAAAAGATAAAATACTATAATTAAAGACAATTTCATTAAGGTTGATGAGGCTAAGGGATGGTATGATATATTTAGTCTTATTAAGGCAATACAAAATAAAGACCATTTAATGACTAACATTACCAAAAGCATGAAGTAGAGTGTAAGAAAATGGGCTGGAGAGATGGCCTAGCGGTTAAGAGCACCGACCGCTCTTACAGAGGACCCGGGTTCGATCCCCAGCACCCACATGGTGGCTGAGAACCGTCTGAAGCTCCAATTCCGGAGAACTCCAGTTCCAGGGGAATCTGAGACCCTCTTCTGACCNGTTCCAGGGGAATCCGAGACCCTCTTCTGACCTCCGCGGCATTGCACGACACGGGTGCACAGACTTGCATGCAGACAGTACATTCATACACATACAGAAATAAATTAAAAAAAAAAAAAAGAAAATGGTATTTAGGAACTTAAAGAGAATGAGAGAGCAAGGCAGAAGCACATAACACACAGGGGCAAGGATTTCTGTGACAGACCAGGTCAGGCCCAGGACAGTGTCGTACACACAAAAACATATGGTATTTTTATAAAAAAATAAAATAAACTTAATAAAGTCTAAAGGTAGTTAATTTGAACACCTAGCAATTGTCTAGTTCAAGGCTGTTTTGTTAGAGGGAAGAGATTTTCTTAATGACCTTTTGGGGAATATGTTTTATAAGGCAGCCCAGGAGAATACATGTTGCTACTATGTCTGACCCAAGTGCCAGAGTTTAGATGAGTCTAGGGATTTATAAATTGGTCTCTGGCTAGATGTACAAAGATGCAGCTATCATGTGGCTTTCTCCAGGAGCCTGTTTAAAAGAAAAGGAAATTATCTATTAGTTAGTTAGTCTTTAATAAAGAAGGGTCAGAATTAGATCTTTGGAGGAGGTCTGAAAGCAATACAAAAACCAAAATTGAATGTTGAAACTGAAATCAGAATACCTTTAAAGTAAACAAAGGATATACCTCAATTCTGTTACCTTGGAGAGCAAGCTCAATCTGACATGTAGTTAACAAATACAATTTTCAGATAACGAGCTTAGATATGGTTTTGTATGAACAATTATTACTTAGAAGTTTTGTGTAATAGTAGATTTTTTAAATTTTATTTATTTTTATGAGTATGAATGTACTGTCTGCATGTAGGTTTGTGCACCTATGTTGTGCAATGCCACAGAGGTCAGAAGAGGGTGTCAAATTCCCCTGGACCTGGAGTTAAAGATGGTTCTCAGCCTCTCAGCTGCCATGTGAGTGCTGGGGAATGAAAGCATGTCCTATGCAAGAGCAGTCGGCACTCTTAACCTCTAGGCCATCTCTCCAGCCCTGGAATAGTACATATTTAAAGATGTTTAAGGTACTCAGGTTTAAAAGTCCTTTTAATATATTTTGATTAGGCATGCAATAATAATTTGTTTTTAATAATAAAATTTTAACTAATAATTCTGGTGCACAAACATAAAGAAAGAAAATTTAGGGGGCCACAGCTTAACACTGTTTTGACTGTTTTGAGACAAGTAATAAATTAAGGTATTTAGTATAATTAAGTGAGATCTCGCTGCATGGAAATATGTCAGATCCTAACACGTGGAAACATAAACACTTGACATTACAGAGAGTTTTTAAGCCACATATCAAAATCATGGTCATACATAATTATATGAATTAATAAATTTGATTATGATGATCTTTTGTAAGTAGAAACAACTGAAATTATGAAGATATAAAGAAGGCAGTGGTTTGGAAAGTCAAGGTTACTGATGTTTATAGAGGAGGTTTGTAGGGTGTTAGAGAACATACTTGAAAAGGTTTTGGTTTGGGGGACTGTAGATATAACCTAGCGGTTAAGAGCACCAACTGCTCTTGCAGAGGACCCGGGTTTGATCCCCAGTACCCACATGGCAGCTGAGAACTGTCTGTAACTCCAATTCCAGGAGAACTCCAGTTCCAGGGGAATCCGAGACCCTCTTCTGACCTCCACGGCATTGCACGACACGGGTACACAAACCTACATGCAGACAGTACATTCATAAACATTCAAAAATAAATAAAAATTTTAAAAAAGAAAATGTTTTGGTTTGGGGTAATGTTAGGCAGAAGACAGAGAGGAAAATCTTGGAGAAGAAAAACTTAGGTTTGAGGTTTACTATAAGTTTATGGAAGTGACAGAGATGGCAAGGGTGAAAGGGAGGGGCTGCAAGCTGGAATCTGATGTGTGAAGAACTGAGATTACTTAGGAAACAGAAAAACTGTAAATAATTTTGTAGTGAGTGGAAAAACTTAAAACCATTTCTTAAAATGTATGTAAGCAGCTGAGTGAAATGAAGGTAAGAGAAAGGAACTGAGTTTTAAAGGACAGGAAAAGATGAAGTGCAGGGGCTGGGACTTGATATAAATATTATTAAAAATAAAAGAATTTAAGATATTCCCTTTGAAAAATCAGTAGATACACTATATAAAACATGTCAAATTCCAAAATAATCCCCTAAAAATGGTAAATGTTAGGAAATAAACTTAAATCCCCAAATAGTTTTCTTTAAAAACCAGTAAATATATTAAACACTGTAAAATTTTAAATAGTCATGTTTAAAAGTCAGTATCTATATCTTACAAGGAGTTTAATTGCAAAATAAACCCATTTAATCATAGGTCAAAGCAATGATTAAAAATCTAAACTCCCATAGTGGATACTTGGTATTACTTCCTTAATTTGGCATAAAATCACATTGAATTGTTACAAGGCACTAGAGACTGTGCTGGACTCTCTTGCTTTTCTATAATTTCATTAAGAATCTAAGATGAAAACTGAAAAAAAAATTCATGATCCCCTTAAGTTCACCAGTACTGGTAAGTTCCTGGTTGTACCCATACTGAATTATGCCAGGTGGTTGAATTAAGATTGTGACAAGGTAAAAGAGATCACTGCCATTTTGAAAATCTTACTGTCCAAGATGGCAACCAAGCCACTTGGCTATAATGTCATCAACCAATATTGATACCAGATCACATGGTTGCCTCCCTTTTGGTGAGGTCAATAGCCATGATGGCTAACAAAACATGATAAATTAAGTCCATCTCCCACCAGGATACATGTCCTGTGGGATTCACCTATCCCATAAATTAAATGTCTACAGCACCCCTTTTTTACTTTTAGAAGATCACTAAATTATGTTAGACTTGATAAAAAAGGAGAAATTACCCTCATATATGTACATTACAGATAGGTTACCAAAACAAAGTACTGATTATCTTAAATAAATGAAGGGAGACCATGTCACTCACCACCCAAAGTGAAGTAATGTACTCTGTTTCTCTTCATTCTGAGATACAAGCCTTCCTGGAAAAAGAACTTCTGAAGGCAACAGAAATAAATGGGGAGTTATGCCTAGCTCATAGATCCTTGGGCTGTTGCTCTGGAAGCACATTTCTTGCTGAGCATTGAGTGTGACTCTCCACAGCATTGCACGACATGGGTGTACAAACCTACATGCAGACAGTACATTCATACCCATAAAAATAAATAAAAATTAGAAAATAAATAAATAAATAGATTGGATCCAGTTAGGAAAGCAGCTGCCTTGGGAATCCCATGGTTTAAGCACTGTTTGCTTAGTGCCCAACAGGTCTGAGATTCACATTCAAACTTCTATGTCTGTTGTCTTCTCCCCCTTGGAAGGAACCCAATGTGGAGGGGAAAAAGGCTTTTAAACATCTTTACCTTTAGTTCAGGACCAAGTAAGTGATTTATGGCCCTCAAAGGCCCAGGCAAAGTCCTAAAACACCACGTATCCTGTAGACAGTGTCTAGGCAAAACTGGGTACTTGTGGTAGAATGTAAGGGCTGCGATTGGGGTGAATGGTGAAACTACAGCAATGTAGTCTGGACACTCATTTGATCAACTTGATTGAACATACAACTCCTCAGCCCCCGCTGGATAGTGGGGCTGTGGGGGTTTGGGCACAACAGCCTGCAGATTGGTTTTGCTTGTACTCATGGATTATCTCTTATAGCTAAAAAATGAAAAAAAAAAAGAAAAACTGAGAGAAAGATGCAGGGCAGTTATGGCAGAATGCATGATCTGGGATGGGGTGGGGGTGGGGGGGAAGGGAAAGGGAAATGAGCCTGAACTGAATTGGAAAATGATGTATGAAAAAAACAAATCATCAATTAAAAAAAAAGCCCCAGGCAAGATAGCAGGACAGGTAAAAGACTTTGCTTGCCAAAAAAAAAAAAAAAAAAAAGAAAAGGCCGGGAAAAAAAAAAAAAAAAAGGGGGGGAGGGGGGGGGGGGGGGGGGGGGG
>VZQC01000494.1:484602-514128 GCA_009823505.1 Rhizomys pruinosus
AAAAAAAAAAAAAAAAAAAAAAAAAAAAAAAAAACAGTCAGTTGGAGTCCTAATCTTACCGTAGCATCCTGGCATCAGAAAAATTATAGTGTCAAAAGATGGGGACTAGTCTAGGGAACTGGTTAATTCCAGGTGGTCCAAAAATGGAAGGTGGGACGCAAGAGGCTGGAGAGATGGGGGAGAGAGAGAAAGAGAGAGAGAGAGAGAGAGAGAGAGAGAGAGAGAGAGAGCCAGAGAAGGTATGCAGAGGGACAGGGGCAGAGATGTATGAAAGACAGGTGGGGGGGGTAGGAAAAGATGGTACCTTAGACCAAATTCATAGTGAATGTTCCTAGCTTGCAGCTGGTAGCTTGTCCCCAGACACCTTACCGGCCATCCCCAAGAGGGTTGCAGATTGGTGATCCCAATCCAGGCACCATGTATGTTAGGTTTGTGTCAACATGACCCCAAAAGGAAAGGAAAATACCAGGCCTAGGAACTGCACAGCAAGTTTACTTCAAGGATATCCCAGACTGGGCTCTATGATTGAGAGGAGCAGCCAGCTGCTTGTGTGATACTGTACTAGATATTTTTGTGAAGCAGCATTCTCCACATTGATGATCATGTGATAAAAGTTTGATTAATTCTGAAAAATTTTGACTTAAACCCTGTATTACCAAATATTTAGAGAAATTTTTATTATGAAAAATTTAATAAGCACATTCATCTCATAGTATTAAATTTTGTTTTCATCTTTAGTAACTGTTAAAATTATTTTGCCACTAAATTTTTTAAAAATTATTTTTTGTGATCTATTATCAATAATTATTTGATTTGCATACCTGTTTTGCATATTTACTGATTTGGTAGTGAGTAAAAGTTTCTTAGGTAAAAATGGGTTGATAATGGAAAAGCATATGAAATTCTACTATATACACTACTTTAACCATAATATTGTTCAACAGCAATATAACATGCAGCAAATACATAGTATTTCCCTATTAAATTAAAACTAAAACAGAAACCAGTGACATTGAATTTGAATAATGTAAATTATCATTTGCTTTCTGGATAAAATTGACCTAATATTTTAAAAATGTTATTTATTCCCCTATGACAATAGTCACATTTAAAATTATCAAAAACCATGTTTCTAGAGGTTACCATAATATAATGTTATTAATGTATTTCAGTGTAAAAGGTATTTGGGAACAATCCACTACAATTTTCATTCATTTGAGAGTTTTGAACTAACACCAATACAAAATGTGTTTAAGGTGTTTTGTTCCTCCTCATTAATTCAAGGAACCTAAATAGAGTGAATGTTCAATGATATTAGATACAGAAAATTTGAAACACTAATGTGTAAAGGAACCCCGATGAGAACAACCACAGAAATAATACACATAAAATTTAATATAAATTGTTATGCTATGTTAACGTGAATGTATCAGTGATGACTTTCACTTATATTAAAGGAGATTTTGCATCATAACTTGAAAATTTGACTGTGGATGTGGTACTTTATTCTTGGATGGATCATTGGCACATGATCTCATATTGTATGTTCAGGCTTATGATTAAATTGAGGGATCCTTGGAATGCTGTTAGAGTTGTCTTCTTCAGTTTCTTTGTCATATAGCATTGGTAATAGGAATAACCTAACTGGTTTTTAGATTATTAAATAATCTAGTAGCTGTGCCATAATTTGGTTTGCTCAAAATTCCATAGGTTTTTGGGCTGGAGAGTTGGCCTAGCGGTTAAGAGCGCGACTGCTCTTGCAGAGTACCCGGGTTCGATCCCCAGCACCCACATGGTGGCTGAGAACTGTCTTTAACACAAGTTCCAGGGGAATCCAACGCCCTCTTCTGACCTCCGTGGAATTGCACCACACGGGTGCACAAACCTACATGCAGACAGTACACTCATATGCATACAAAAATAAATAAAAATTTAAAAAAAATTACATAGGTTTCAATAAGAAAGACTTCATTTTCACAGTAATAGAAGATGGATGGATATACCAGGGCACACACACTTGAACCAATTTTTTAGGGAGTTTGTGCACTATTTCTCTTTTTCAGTTATGTGATTTTTCTGTATGTCTTCATGTGATAGAAAGATGGAATGAAAACTATTCTGTCGATTCTTCTTTGGGGACCAATTCAAAACCAACTTTCTTGATATTTGCAGAGTAATTTAAAAAAATACTTGAGGATTACAAAGTATTTTTAAAAGCATTTTTCTAATTTATAGCTATATGTAGGTTTATAAATGGTAGGTGTATAAAAACAAAAATAGGTAAAATTTGTTGATTGGCTGTTATGTGTCAGAAATCATAGTAGGAACAAATTTTTTACATTTCAATGAGCAAATTGGATACTATGCTAAGAATTTAAAAATGTATATTGAGTAGTGCCCTCATTATGCAAAATGTTATATAAGCCTATTTCCAAAGAATGATGTAGGTAAAATAAAGTTTTAATTATTCATTCTTTTTTTTATTTATTTTTATGTGTAT
Source organism: Rhizomys pruinosus (assembly GCA_009823505.1). NCBI lineage: Eukaryota > Metazoa > Chordata > Mammalia > Rodentia > Spalacidae > Rhizomys > Rhizomys pruinosus. The sequence continues at coordinate 487,103 of VZQC01000494.1, forward strand.
GAATGTACTGCCTGCATGTAGGTTTGTGCAGCCCTGTCCTGCAATGCTGCGGAGGTCAGAAGAGGGTGTTGGATTCCCCTGGAACTGGAGTTAATGACGGTTCTCAGCCGCCATGTGGGTGCTGGGGATCAAACCAAGGTCCTCTGCAAGAGCAGTCTCTGCTCTTAACCACTAGGCCATCTCTCCAGCCCCTAATTATTCATTCTTAACTCAATTTTTCAGCATCTTATTTTATTTATTATTTTTTATTTATTTTTTGGTCTTTTCGAGACAGGGTCTCCTTGTAGCCCCAGCTGTCCTGGAATTCGCTCTGTAGACCAGGCTGGCCTTGAACTCACAAAGATCCACCTGCCTCTGCCTCCCAAGTGCTAGGATTAAAGGCATGCACCACCATGCCCAGCTTCAGCATCTTTTTTAAAGCTTCAAAAACTTCCCAAAGGGATAAGAGATAACTAAAAAAAATTCATTTTTTAAAGATTTTTAAACCCAGGATAATTTATCTTTGTGATAAAGATAAAATAAAAATAAATAAAAAGGAAATATGTATCAACTTATTTATATAATAGATATGTCATATAAGGACTATAAACATCAATGCTATTCTATTAGTGCTGTCAGTAATTTTTAGTTATTTCTTTTTTTTTTAATGTACATAATGAAAATGTAACAGCCAATTGACTGATTTCTATTGAAGTAAGTTGGCAGGCAGTGCCATTTGGGAGTTAAGGATTTATTTCCTAAAACGGGAACCATCTCATAAATTGTTGGCCCCTTTCTCTGAGCTAACACCTATGATTATAGAAATGATTTGGTTCACTGAATACTTCTTCCAGGGCGGTCAAAAGTTGATCACTCAAATGGCCTTGACAAACTTACTAATACCTCTAGAAGGTCACTCTGACAAAATGGATGACACCAATGTCATACTGTCTAGCCAAGGTAGGAACAAATTGCTGTTAACATAATTGTTCCAAGATAGAAATATCGAAATACATAAAGTCAGTCTCCTGAAGCAGTTATTGCTGAAGCACATTTATTTCAGTTTGAAATTTCCTTGGATAGCAATTGCTTATGACAGTATGATAAAAAAGTAATTTAGGTCATATGCCCAATGCCAATTATATTAGACAATTAAATATCCATGTTTTCTTTCAACATTCTCCTAATCATTGTATTCAGTATATGTACACAGAAGCAGATATCATAAAAGTGTCTGTCAGTAATAACATTTATGCTCTGTCCAATATTATCTCTTATTAAAAAAGTCTAGGCATCAACTCTATTATATATGATTACAGATCTTACCATAAACCTTTATGAGCAATATGTCTTTTTACTAATATGAGAAAATTAGCATATTTGTGACAATGAATGCTGTATCAGTTACTTTTCCTGTTTCAGTGACAAAATATACTGATCAAAATAACTTGATGAATATACAGTTTGTTTTGAATCACAGTTTGAAGCTATGGTCCATTATGGCAGGAAAATGTTGGGGGTTGAGAGCTGATCTTGCTATTGCAGCAAAATCATGAAGCAGTTGGTTACATTATATTTGCAAAGAAGATGAGAATGAGAGCAGTGCTTGTGTTCAGGTTTCTTTTTGTCCTTTCCTTTGTACTATCTCCTGGACCCCAGCCTATGGGATCATACCACCCATGTTAAGGGATAGTCTTCTCTCTTCCCTTAAACCTCTCTGTAAATTTCCTCACTATTACACTCCCAAGTGTGTCTCCTAGGTGATTCCAAATCAAGTCAAATTGACAATTAACATTAGTCATCACACATGCCAAATAAATTTGACAGAACAGCTGTGAAGATGACTCAATAAGTAACAACATTTGATGTGCAAACTGAAAGACCTCAGTTTGAATCCCTAGCACCCATGTGTAAAGCTGTGCATTGGCTGTGCATGCATGCAGTCTCAGCAATTAGGGCCAGAGACAAGTGGATCCTAGAATTTCATTGGCCAGCTAACCAAAGTGAATAGTCTAGATTCTGATCCCACCAACAGCTCCTCTTTCAAGGCAGTAAGTTAGAGATTGATACAGGAAGAATCACAACATCTCACTCCAGCCACTGTATGTATAACCATGATGAATGTACACATCCACATACTCATGTATGTACACCATGCGCACACATCACATACATACACACAGGCATATAATTCTGACAGAATAAGATGATTTTTTTTTAATTATATAGCTCTGATAATGTTAAACTAAGTGTACTTTAGGTTGGCTTTGTGATAAAATCTTTTTTGGGGGGGACTTTATAAAACGGGGTCTCACTGTATTCACAGCTGGCTTAGAACTCACTCTGTAGACCAGGCTGGACTTGAAATCACAGAGATCCACCTGCCTCTGTCTCCTGTGTTTGTGCTGGGATTAAAGGTGTATGCCACCACACCCAGTAGATAGTATCTATTTTTGAACAAATAAAAGGATTTACAGAATTCATGCTTTTTATTTTCCTTACGGTATTTTAAGTCAAGAAGGCATTATTAACAGAGTGATTCAGTTGTTCATAGAGACGATTGTAGGTAGAAAATAGGCCACCTGTGGCTACATTGTTCTAAATTACTTGCTTGTCTGTTTACATAAAAACCAGGCCCTAGGTGGGATTTGCCTGCATTAGCATACCCATGAGACCACCTTGGGATTAAAGACTCCCACAAGTACTTATGATATTTACATAATATGAGGCAGGGGGTCGGAAAGAAGGCCTTGCAATAATGTACTCTGGAAATAAAAAATAAATAAATAAATAAACAGAATGCTGTGGATGAATAAACGGGTTCTTTTCACCATCTGATAGGAACCTCCGGGGTCATTATTATCGCGTGCTTCTTAATATAACTATTTTAGAAAAGCTCACACATGCGTGAGAGAGAGAGGAAAAAAAAAGTAACTGCAGTAGAAAAATTTAGAGTCAGGCTCAAGTGGTGTTTGCTACCGGAATTTGGCTGGGGAAAATCAATCAGATGCCAGCCTGGGAAGCTCCAGTGAGTGCAATCAGCAAGATCACTGGTGTTGGCAGAATTTTGGCTGCAGAGCGCTAAGCAAGCTGCAGCCTGGGGGATCCAGGAGTGGCAATAAGGCACTGCCTGGTGTAGATGTTAGATGAAGACAGATGGGCTTGGGAAAGGTTATCAGCTTTTGGCCCTAAGGTTTAAAGATAACTGCTGATGGCTGCCTTTTTATTTTTTTTTCTTCACATTTTCCCTTTAATAGAGTGGATGGGGTTTGTGCAACAACCTCGAAGTGTGGCTGAGTGAGAACCATCAGATGATTGGTTAAATGTTAAGAACTGTCATTTCACACATTTTTTTGATAACTTTTGGAATAACGAGGAGATTATCTTCAAATAAACTTTCTTTTTTTCTGTGTACACAAATTGGTTTTGGTCTGGTAATTTTCATACTGTTGAATCTCAATAACTTCTCTGTCATCATTGTCCTAAGCCCTGTGATGTTGGATTTTCTAATGTAGAAGAAGAAAATTTCTTGTAGATTTTACAATATAGATATTGCTTTACCTTTCTGATATTTTTCTTTTTTTATATAGTTAAATTATTTATTTATTTATTTATTTTATGTATATGAATATACGGTCTGCATGTAGGTTTGTGCACCCGTGTCGTACAGTGCCGCGGAGGTCAGAAGAGGGTGTCAGATTCCCCTGAAACTGGAGTTCTCCTGGAATTGGAGTTACGGATGGTTCTCAGCCGCCTTGAGGGTGTTGGGGATCGAACCCGGGTCCTCTGCAAGAGCAGTTGGCGCTCTTAACCACTGGGCCATCTCTCCAGCCCCAAGCCATCTCTGCAGCCCGGATATTTTTCACATGATTACAAATGTTAATCACTGACAGATGACTTTTGTCCTCTACTAAAAGCACTGTAGGTATACTTTCTCATCCTCAGAGACAAATATAAAAAGATATGGTGTACGGATTATTTCCGGAAATGTAAGGCAACCCAGAGCAATTCTTAAGTGGTATCTGACTTCTTAATATAACCATTTTATTTTTTTTTTCATTTCCTTTTTTTATTGATGCTTTGTGTATTTCATACATCATTTTCCAATTCAGTTCAGGCATATATCCCCTTCCCTTCCCCCCACCCCACCCCTACCCATCCCAGATCATGAATTCTGCCGTAACTTTTCTGTATCTTTCTGTTTTGTTTTGTTTTGTTTTGTTTTCATTTTTTTAACAATAAGTGATAATTTGTGAGTACAAGCATCCTTCATGTAAAACCAATTTGCGAGCAGTTGTGCCCAAACACACACAGCTCATGGGTCCCACCATCCAGCAGGGAGGGGGGCTTGTATATTCAATCAAGTTGATCAAATGAGTGTCCAGTCTATATTGTTGTAGTTTCACCTTTCACAGCAATCGCAGCCCTTACATTCTACCGTGCCCCCTCTTCTACATATTGTTCCCTAGTCTTAGAAAAGGGGCACAGGTGGATGAGAAGCAAAACAGTCTACTTTCGCTGGAGCTGTTGTCTTGGTCTCTAGCCAATTCTGGCTGTTTTCTTTCATGGGTTGCCAGCTTGTCCAGGCATAACCTTTCAATCCTACTAATGAAGCACATGCAATTAGATATATAGGTATTTAAACAGTATAATATATAGCCTTTCGATCCTACTAATGAAACATGTGCAATTACATACATAGGTATTTAAACATTACTAATTGTTATGGTAGGTTACTTAGGTATAGACACAGATGTTTGGATGGTGTGTTAATCCATGAATTACTCCAAAATGGGATATCTGCAGGAAGAGAGGCGATAAGGCCCTGCTGTTGAAGACCTGATATAAACATGGGAAAGATGTATGGAGACCGCACTTGCAAGCATACGAATGGTCTCTGGAATTCCAGAGAGTGATACCAAAGGCCACTAAACCAATAAGGCAAATATAGGTCTCCTTGAGTCAAGCAAGACTCCTCCGTCAGCACCAGCTACACCTCATCTGCCTGGAAATACTGTGCAGCAGTGGCAGCCATATGTCTGTATATCCCAAATTTAATTGGCTATTAGCTCTCTCCTTGGAGGAATAACCCACGGCTGATGCCACAAGCTTACATCCTCTAATGGTTAGGAGATATTATAAACCACAAGAAGACCCTGTCACACTTAACAGAAGAAAATGTAATATAACCATTTTAGAAAAGCTCGCACATGCGTGAGAGAGAGAGAAAAAAAGTAACTGCAGTAGAAAAATTTAGAATAAGATAGAGAACCAACCTCAGAAGCTGAGGTTAGCTTCTAATTGCAACATGATATATGATCTGGATTTCCACTACGTATTTGCTTACTGGAACCTAATGAATTTGTTACATTATACGATTCTCTGCAACACACACACACACACACACACACACAAAAAGTATTGGCTGAATTTATAACCAAGGAGTTAATCAGATCAAGGATGATACATTAGTACTTGATTATATGGAAAGAGCTAATTAAGATTCAGCTTGTTGAATATAGACTACCTTCTGGTTATTCTCATTGGAGAGATATGAACCATCTAATATTTCACTTTTATATAGATACTGTGGAAAAATATTATCCTCTCAAGTATGTTTATGTTTAAATGGTTTGAACTTATGAATATGTGTTCCTATATGAATATTTGTGAAACAAGCAGAGCTTTATAAATTCAGGGGAAGAAAAGCCAGGAATCAATGAATGTAAGTAATCTCTAGAATAAGGGGAAGACAATGAAGCTTTTCTTCCTGAACCTCTAAGGGGCATAGATGTGTCAAAACTGTAATTTTAGCATAGTAATAGCTATGTCAGACTTATGACGTACAGAATAGTAAGTAAAGAATTCGTGTTGTTTTATGGCATTAATTCTGTGGTAAAGCCACACAAATATATTTTATAAGAAGTCAAAGCATTTTTAAGTTTTAACATTTCATTGCTGTAACATGACTTCTATCTTCTGCTATGGAACGGAATACATAAATTAACATACTTTTTGTACTTTGAATCTATAGAGTACATACGAGATAAATCACTATAACTAGATTTTTTTAAGTTTCTTTTTTATTAAAATTTTTCTTTTTTGAGATTTTCATACATGAATCTTGGATATGTGTCATGTCCACCCCTTCCTCTCTGCTTTTAACTCCTCCTTTATTGTTCCTCTCAAGACCATGGCAACTTCTTTCTAGGTAGATTGTGTATTGATTACTTTTCTGTTGCTGTGTTAAATCATCATGAACAATGTAACTGATAGAAAGAAGAGCTTCTTTGTATTTACAGTTCCAGAGTATGTGTCCATAATGGTAGGGGATGCATGGTGGAAGAAGGGCCTTGAGCAGAAATCAGAGTGATTGCATCTTCATCAGGCACAAGAAACAGAGAGTGATTGGAGATCTGGCAAGGTTTATGAACACTCAAAGCCCAACCTAAGTTATGTGTTTCCTCCAGCATGGCCACACCTCCTAAAACCTCCCAAAACAACATCCCAAGCTGGGGAAAATGTCTAAATACTTGGAGCCTGTGGGGAACATTCTCATTCAAACCACCACAGATAGTTATTTAGAAAGATGGATGGATAGATAGGTAGTTAGTTAATTAGATAGATAGATAGATAGATAGATAGATAGATAGAAGATAGATTAAAAAAAAAAACCTTGATCCAATTAGTGTTACTCATCTATACATGCATTTATGGTTGACCACTTGAGATTGCACAATATAGCTCCATGCTTCTCACTGCAGAAAATGGATTTTTTCCTTCAGCAGCAGCCATAGAACATGTGTACCGCTTCATCTAGGTTTAAGATAACCCTATTCAGATTGGCATGTCAACTCAAGTTGCCATTATGTAAGTCCTCTTTGGGCAACAATATTGTTGAGGTTTTATTGGTACAGCATTCCTGCCAAATCTAGAGACAATTTCTAGCAAAGTATATTCTGGTCCTCTGGCTTTTACAATGTTTCTAGCCCTTCCTCAACATGTTCTCTGAGCTATAGGCATAGGAGTTGCATTGTAGATGGTTTGGGCATCATCTGGTCAATTACTCTCTGCATTTTGGCCAGGTGTGGTTTCATGTAATAATTTCCATCTATTGCAAAAAGAAGATTTTCTATGAGGGATGAGAACTACACTCATCTGTTTTTTTAATGTTAAGTATTTAGAATGCAATAAAAAATATTGGTTGAAGAACGTGGCAGTAGTATGTTCTCCTCTATGCTATATAACTTCTCTAGCCATGGTTATTTGGCTAGCTTTATGTTACCAGACATGAATTATCTCCTAAGGACTGGGACATAAGTGCAATTGCAAAGCCCCCCCCCCAAAAAAAAAGTGCCACTCTGGAACAATTGGAGATATCTTGTCAGGCCAATCATTGTTTTCATTCATAAGCTTTATATTTAGGTAAGATTTTGATTGCATTTCTTACTTGATAGGTTGGACAGTACCTTCCAATAGTAGAATAGTGTAAGATTTTTGTCCTCTTGGTGGAGGCTCCCATGTCAGTTCCAGCACCATTCTTCCAACTCCTGTGTTCTACCAAGTGTATAATTTCCTCAGCAAGAGGATATTACTTTCAAGTTCTAGGAGGGAACCAAGGGCAAAGTGAATAGACTATATTGTTTTGGGTGTCTCTTATATGCATACATCTCACTAACATTTGAATCGAGTTTTCCATGCCTGGTGCTTGGTTTCTGGCTCTTAGCAGAAGCATTAACACCCCATGTAGTTAATTTCATTTAAACTATATTTCATGTGTATGTATGATATTCATATTTTTTGCTGGACGTGGTGGCGCATGCCTTTAATCCTAGCACTTGGGAGGCAGAGGCAGGCAGATCTTTGTGAGTTCAAGGCCAGCCTGGTCTACAGAGTAAGTTCCAGGACAGCTGGAGCTACAAGGAGACCCTGTCTCAAAAAGACCAAAAAAAAAAAAAAGATATTCATATTTTTATGTAAGCTTATCAGATAATATGTTGCTCTATGGCTTTGTCAATCATTTTTAGTGTTATTTACAGCTCCTTCCACCCTCTCCTTCTATATCACCTTCCTTTTCCTATAAGCAATTAAAACTTTGGTGCTATATCTGTATTTTGCTGGGAAAATAGTTGAAAATAGTACCAGAGTTTGAGATCATGGTTTTACATCCTGGATGTTACTGACATTTGAGTGCATATAATAATATTTACATGCAGTGGACTGTCTTGTGCATGATATGTTTCTTAACAAGCATGGTTTCTACCCAGTTACATACCAGTAGTATTCCCTATCTTTACCTAAGTCAATCCAAAATTATCTGTAGACGTTGACAGATATTTCTGAGGAAAGTAATTTCCCCTCCTTACTGAGTGCCTCTGATTAAGATAAAATAACTAAACTAAGGAAGAAATGAGCAGAGCCTCCAAAATGGGTATAATGTTATTTTTTTCTTTCCTTTTATTTATTTATTTATTTATTTATTTATTTATTTATTTATTTATTTATTTATTTTTTGGTCTTTTCGAGATATGGTCTCCCTGTAGCTCTAGATGTCCTAGAAATCACTAGATCCACCTGCTTCTGCTTCCTGAATGCTGGGATTAAAGGCATGCATCACCTTACCTAGCAGGTAATTTTTTTAAATGTCTAAAATTATTCTAAAAATACTCAATAAAGTGTCAGTAGCTTCTTTTCTAATTTTACAAAATTTGTGATTTTTAAACTTAGATAATTTGGAGTATACTCACCCCTTTTTGTCTGGATGGAAATAACCTATTCTGAGTGAGAAATGTGATATTTTTCCATGGATATGTAAATGGTTTGTGTAATAATTAGATGGGAATGGACAAAAACATTTCCACTAAAGATTAGTGGCAAAAATTGCTGGATCCTTTTCCCAGCCTACCTCTGAGGAATAAAAAGAAGTCATTACTTACACTTTCTCACACATTTCCGGTTCTAAGATTAAATGACATGCCTTCTTTAAACTATCATTTCTTACTGGCATGTTTTACTGATACAGCATTGGTCCCTAAGAAATAAAAAAATGTATGATCACTACTGGAAAACTGAAGTCTGCAATTTGAATTGTTTTAGGGGTAACAGGATCTCAGGCTTGATGGGAAGTTATAAGACTAGTTTTTACATTTTTTACAATCTATATTTTTGTTTACATTTCATAAATTGCATCTTAATCATATTTAGACCTTCCTCACTTACATGCACTCCTCTAACCCACACACTGAATTTCATGCATTTTGTCATAATGTTAAGGCATATGTACTGAAGTTCTTGTTCCCCGATTTCCTTTAATGTGAGTACATCTACTGGAGCCTTGTCAGCCTGTTGAGCATCAGTCCCTTGTAGAAGACCAACTCTTCCTGACCCAGCAGTGTTCAGCTGCCAGTAGGTCCTCATCTAAGGCTTGACTTCTTATTAATTTCCCCAGCTTTTGGTGGGTTTTGGTCCGGTTTGAGTTCTCATGGGTCTTGTGCATGCTGCCGCCGTTTCTGTAAGTTCATGTGAGCAAGTTCCTAAATGCCTGGAATGTTCTGTTTCCTAGTGGTCATGCAACAAACCTGGATCTTACAGGCTTCTCCATGCTCTTCTGTAATGGTCTCAGAGTCCAGCGTGGTAGATGTTTAATATAGGAGTGTCTTTGAGATGCCCAGCCCTAAATGACACATTTACCATGAAACCTCTACAAGTGAGCCTCACAGAACCTAGTAGGAAAGGGGGTAGAGAGAATATTAATGCATTTCTCAACTCTCACCAGCAAAGCTCCCTCATGCTACAGATAGCAATTAATACAGAAATTCACAGCTGCCCAAAATATAGAGGATAAGAGACTGCAGTATAGCACATACTTTTCACATTTTTCATTAACATTTTTAGTAAATTCCATCTTAAAGAAAAGAAAATCTATCTTTGTAATATTTAAATTTTCATTTGAAACTGCATTAACTGCACTCATAGAAATTACTCATTAATGAGATGGTCAATTCAGAATTGTGTGTGGACTAATTTATATCACAATGAAATTCGGAGCTTGTCTTCTCTTCTTTGTCATAGTATTTGTAAAAGAATATAGACCTTACAGTGGATTCATTAGGTCATACTCACACCGATATCCTCCAGCTTTCCCAATTTTACTTTCTTTATGCCATTTTCTTCCTGAATTTATCCTGTAAATTAAGGATAAGAAAAATGCTCCATTTAGGCCAAATCTAACACAGCTTATTTTAGAACACTCCAGGACAGTTTTTAAATGATTCTAAAATTACAAATAATATACAAATTCATATTTAATGATATGAGACATGAAAAACTTTAAGTGCATTATCAATAAATAAAATTTTATGAAATCACCTTTAATTTTATTCATTTTCATATTGTCATTGGTTGTTTCCAAGGTGCAGTAACTGAATAGATTAGGAACAAAGACCACAACCCCAAATGTTTCTTAACAAGCTCTTTGCAGGAGAAATTTGCTAAGGACAGATTAGCTGTTTGTATACAGACTGAGAGCTTCAGTGGTACTGACTTTTCCACTTCTACTGACATTCTTGCCTAAGGTCGCAGGCATAATTACCATTACTTCTTCCCTTTATCCAGATGCCAACATAGTATCCATCCTCATCTCCTTAACTCCAATCTCACTTTCAGTGTACTACAACCATTTTAGATAAAGCAGAAATATATACAACCTGATTTCATGCCAGTGTGCTTTTACCTGACCTATTTTTGCATAGTACTTAATGTATTATAAAATAGTAGTACTGGGGCTGGAGAGATAGCCTAGTGGTTAAGAGCACGGTTAAGAGCACCGACCGCTCTTGCAGAAGACCCAGGTTCAATCCCCAGCACCCATATGGCGGCTGAGAACCGTCTGTAACTCCAATTCCAGGAGAACTCCAGTTCCAGTAGAATCCAACGCCCTCTTCTGACCTCCGAGGCATTGCACGACATGGGTGCACAAACCTCCATGCAGACGATACATTCAAATAAATAAATAAATAAATAAATACATAAATAAATAAAATTCTAAAAAGAAAACTTAAAAAAAAAAGAGTAGTACTTTTGGGGCTGGAGAGATGGCATAGAGGTTAAGAGTGCCAACAGCTCTTGCAGAGGACCCGGGTTTGATCCCCAGCACCCACATGGCGGCTGAGAGCCGTCTTTGACTCCAGTTCTACGGGAATCTGATACCCTCTTCTGATCTCCACAGCACTGCACGACATGGGTACACAAACCTACATGCAGACAATAAATTCATACACATACAAGAATAAATTTTAAAAAATTAAAAAAAGAGTAGTAATTTCTTCTTTAGGGTGTTGTCTTTCTTGCCTATCTTTCCTCACTAGAATGGAGATACATGAGGCAGGCAAGCATCATTGATTTATTTACTAATGCATTCCAAATTCTTAGAAGAATTTTGGCCACACTGCAGGTATTTAAACAATATTTGATGAATGAGAAATGAATAAGAAATAGTTGGCAAAACAAGTCTTACTCAGCTACATGGCCCAAGGCTTAGCAATAAATAGTATTTCTGGTACATTAAGGGAGTTACAATTTTAAAGATATGATTGCTGAGGCAAGGAAAATACTTAGAACTCTCAATCTTATCAGCTGGAACATCCAAAAACCCTAAAGTGTTACCTTTCATGTTATATTTACTTCAATACCCGAAGGTAAGTTAAATTTAGAGAATTATCAAGATGCATTCCTTATTCCCTCAGAGCAGTCACTTAATATATCTACAGGCCTTCCAGAAAGAATATTAATAAATGCTGCACAAGACATATGAATCTGTGATCCTAATAGTGATAATTGTATTATACTTTTATTTCCTCATAAAATAAGAAAATGGGGTTGTTGAGATGGATCAGCAGCTAAAGGAATCTGGCATCAAGACTGACAACCAGAATTTGATCTCAAGTACCCACAGGGTGGAAGGAGAGAATTGATTTCCACAAGTACTCACTCACTTTTATGTGTACAACATGGCACATGTACCTACCCATACACACACACACACACACACACACACACACACACACACACACAAATGCACACACATAAACGCAAACACACATTAATGAATAAACATGATCCAAGTATTTAATAAAATAGGCAAATCATGTTAACATTTGAAAGTTTCCCTTTATTCAATTTTGAGTAATTCTTTATATGGATAAGCATCGCAGGGAATATCATTAAGCACTTATCACTCATACACAATATACTGTGAATTAGTTTGTTATTCTAGTTCCATTTTTTAAGTACATACCAAAATAATTAAATTATGATAATGATGAAAAGAAGTGGAGGACAGAACAGACAAATACATTTATAGAATAACAGTATGGTGAAAAGTTTGAAGGACGTACTGTCTCTGGACAATCAAAACACCCAAATAAGCCCAGAAATTATGTGGTGTATACTTGGGAATGTACAATGCTAATCCAAACACTTGAGAGACTGTGTAAAGAGGATTTCCAAGAGAGAGAAAAAAACAACAACCAAAATCAACAAAAGAGAAACTACATGGAATTGAAAATTTCAAGATGGAAAAGATATTGTAAAGGGAAAGGAAAGCTATGGCACCTCTGTTTTGGCCATCAGTTTAGCATGTCTTCTGAGATTTCTAATTTTGACAAATTAGTGTGTATATTAAACGACAATTAATTATTTGCTTTTTATTCAGCTTTTGTACATCTCATATAATGATGCCCAACCAATCCCAGTCAAACCCAAGCCCCAACTCCCCATCAGAACTCATGCATTACAACATCCAAGCTAAACCTTATCCATTCAAGCTCTTGAACCCAGATGTCCTTCCATGCAAATATATCCACTGGAGTCTAGTCAGCACATCTAGAAATCTTAGGTAAGAAATACTCTTCCTCACCCAGAGGATATTAGCCTCCTATAGTTCTCAGTCCAAGACCAGTCTCCTACCCATTTCACTTGGTCCACTCTGTGACCTTGTCTGAGTTGGCTTGGGTCACCTGTCTGATGCCAACATTGTCACAAGTTCACATGTGAAATCTTCCAGTCATCTATAAACCACTGCTTCTCTATGTTCATGCACCAGCTGTGATTCTTACAATCTTTCTGTCCCCTCTTCCACAATGATCCCTGAGCCATGGATGGATGAGGTTAAATATAGGTGTCTAGTACAGGGACACACACTGTGGAGGCTCCCATTCTTTGAAGCTTGGCTAGTTGTGACCTTCTGTTTGAATCACATTCTATTGTGTAAGGAAGCTTTACTGGTGAGAACTGAGGACTGCACTCATTTTCTCACGACCCCTCATTCGAGCTGTAGATGTTTATCAACATGGGGGCTGTGTGGCAGGGAACATAGTGACAGACAGAGGACACCTCTCTTTAAATGGTTGGTGAGTGTGATCAAAGAGAGCCTCAAAACAATGCAGTCTACCACCAAACTCTTGATTATCTTCCATAAACAGAAAATAAGACCCTACTTCTCAGAACAGGACATGCTACAGGTGTATGATTTAGAGTAATTGAGCAGGAACTGACCTGAAAGTCTGCTACCTGAAGTTTATTGCTCATAATGCTAGATAATATGCACAATGCTAAGGCAGAAAAACAAATTCAAGTTACAATCCAGCCCTAAAGTCTAACAACTATAATGAGCTGCACAGCAAACCATCTTTTTGGTGCAGTACAGTAACTGTTATCTGTGGGATAATCAACAGCTAATTGGACTTGGAACTCTTCTTAATGGGAGTGAACTCATGACAGCCACTGTAACTCAGCCAAAGCACAGGGCTGGAAAGGACATAGATCATAGAGTAAACTATCAGAATCATATCTCAAGAATCAAAATTTCTTATTATACATTAAATATAGAATCTTATATTGACTGAAGAACTTACTATACGCCACTCATCAAAGAAGCTTCTCTTTGCAAAAGGTGTAGATTAGAGCAAAATCCCACAAATTATCAAACACAGAAAATATATGTTTGAAAAATGCCCAATCCTAGAAAACACATCTAAAATTATTTGCTTTTTTTTTTTTAGGTCTTTTTGAGACAGGGTCTCCCTGTAGCCCCAGCTGTCCTGGAATTCGCTCTCAGACCAGGCTGTCCTTGAACTCACCAAGATCCGCCTGCCTCTGCCTCCCAAGTGCTAGGATTAAAGGCATGTGCCACCATGCTCAGCTGCTTTTTAACATTAGGTTAAATTTCGTTTTAAATTGATAAATAGATGATGAAAGTTGTATATATTTATGAGGCATAATGTATTATTTAAATTAGTGTATTTATTGTGTAGTGTTTAAATGAGGATAAACATTGTTACAAGTATTGAATTTGATAAGAACATTTGAAAATATGTGCCTTAGTACACCAGGTCTTCTTTCCCCTATCTATAACCTATAATAGAATATCTATTGTGAAAACATTTGCCATTCCCTTGTTCCCAACTTCTTAGCTTCTGGTAACCACCACTGTGATCTGGATTTCTATGAGAACTTTTTTCTTTTTATTTTTTTTAATCATGGTGTCTACATACATAGCTGAAGTTAGTTTTGTGCTCAGGATCCTGCTCCCTAAACCACCCATGTATTAAGATTGCATGTACGTGCCATGACCCATGTTGAGAATAATATATTTAAATTAATTTTGTTTTTTGAAAGTTTTATAACTTCATGCACTGTATTCTGAGTATGCTTTCTCACCTTTACCTTCTCATATACTATTATGCTCAAAGCTTCCTCATCACTACAATTCCTTTTCCAGATCTATCACTTTTTGTATGTTTTGTAATTAATTTAGTTTGGCTAGGGCTACCTAGAATATTGAATTGAGACAATCCTTTGGATCCTCAGTGGGTACATAGCTGAATGCAATGATTTTCCCTCTCCCTAAATGTACCAATAGCGAGTAGTTCATAGCAGTGAGAGGTAGGGACCACTGATTCCCTACTCCATATACACATAACTGTTGATAGGCTCATTCTTGTGAAGGCTCAGTGCAAGCATCCCCACCAGCCATGAGTTCATACTTACAATGTCTGTGTCTTATCCAGAAAAATCATATTTTGTAAGCCTTCTCTATATTTTCAAGCCCTTTCATTTTTTTCTGTTCCCTCTTCTGCAATGTTTCTGGAGTCTTACAGGGGATGGTATGAATAACTTAATTATGGCTGTTTTTCAGTTATTCTCATCGCCTTGTGCTGCAATGTATCTCTGTTTTACTACAGTTCACTGGAAACAGAGTGTCATATGAATAAGTCTGAGTTAACGATTATCTTTTGGTAATCCCATAAATATTTAGACAATCGCTTGATGCTATGCCAACTTAAATAAACATCAGAATTCAATACCTCCATAAGGCCTATGCTCTCCCCTTCTGTGTGGTTTTTGATGAGGTTTACATCACCAGTTATTGATTTCTTCTTGTGGAGTTGGTCTCAAATTGAATCATAGAGTAGTTGGTTACACCCTAACAACATTGTTACAATTGCACAAGTGGGCACATCCTGCCTGTTAGGTTGGTTTTCTGGATTGTAGATTTCACATTTGGGTAAGATCATAGATGACTTCTCTCCCTGAGCAATTTGCATAACACCTTCAGAGACTATGAATGCTAGTTTGTAAGAGGAAGCTACAAGCTTAGGTTGATTTCTCAACTTGATTTCTCTATATTCTTCATCCAAGGTGTACACTTTTTACAGTAATGAGCTTTTCTTTTCTAGTTGTGGTGAAAAATGAATAGGAATTTCAAAAGCTTGTCTTGTTTGGAGAGCCTCTGGCATCTCCCTGACCAACAGCTCTTAAATGAAGTCTCAAGTCTTACGCTGGAGTTTTTCCTTAATATCCAACAGCTTCTGCAAGCAGAATTTCTCCAGTGATGCAGGGTATCTCATTTCAACCTACTTTTTTGTATAAATCAATTTTTTTAAAAATTCATTTCTATGATGGTAGGTTTACATGTGACTTTTTATACACTTCCTGGTTTTGGATAGCTTTCACTCTTGTCCCCTTATCCTCCCTATCCCCCTTACATGCATAAACCCATCCACTGTTGATGTTACTCCTCTCTTTTTCAAAGTACTTTCATCCTTCCTTCCTTCCTTCCTTCCTTCCTTCCTTCCTTCCTTCCTTTCTTCCTTCCTTCCTTCCTTCCTTCCTTCCTTCCTTCTGGTATCTCCTTCCCAAAAGAGTCTTTCTAGGTTCCTAGTTTCTAGAGATTCTCCAAATTGAGACCTCAAAATTAGAGATTTGAAAATAGGACCCACATGTGAGATGTGGTGCTTGTTTTACTTTGTTTGAATTACCAAACACAATATAAGAAAATTACAATTCCAGTCATTTATTTGAAGTTTCAAAATTTGATTTTACATTACAGCTGAGTAAATTTCAACTTTGTATGTGAAACAAATTTGCATTAACATTTATTCTGTTGATGGACATCAAGAATACTCAAATTCTCTGGCTATTGTGAATAGATCAGCAATGATCATGGATGATCAAATATCTCTGTAGTACGATGCAATCATTTTATATTTTTACATTTTTATGTTTAGTTTGTAGTACCTATAAAGTTTAGGAAGCCAACAAGGAGCCATTGGGATTGCAAATGTCTTAAGAGAGGAGAAATAAGAATATAGGTGATATGAATGTTGAGAGTTTGAAAATAGAAGCTGTGGAGCCTTATGTAGGAATGGAGGTAGGGGATGTTTGAGATCGGGGATATTCTTTTTGAATGTCTTTAACTCTCTGAGCATGTTTATCTATGTTCTTTATACTCTGACTTGAGTTTATTCCAAGTTATTCTTGTTGGAGAAAATAATTATGGGATCTGTGTTAATTGGGAAAGACATGCTCTCTTGGTTTTTCATACTGATATTGTTTTGTGATGCAACATGTGTGCCTGAAGTTAGATTGCTGGTTATGTCTCTTGATATCAGTTTTTAGCCCATCAATTTGCAGTCCTCAGGTGGCTTGGCAGCCTGAGCAGTTTCATTGAGTCTCAAAGGAATGATTGAGAGCGTGGACCATGTTGTAGTGCGAAAGGGAGAGTCCTTGAAGTGGGGCAGTGGACAGAAAGGCTTAGGAGAATTGTAAGAAGGGGATCCAAATGGAATCACAGGTAACACGGACAGCTGGATGTTGAGCAGAATTTGGCTGTCAAGCTTGGCAGCTTGGGGATGTTCTGAGGTACAATCAAGAAGGGGAGAATTCCCGCCTGGGTTTGGCCATATGAGTTGGGTGTCTGGAGAGGGCTTCTGGTTGGTGGGGCAGAGACAAGGGTAAAATTGGAATTTTTTTAGCTTAGCCAGGGACCAGGTACATGAAGTGGACGCCACCTGGAAAGCGTGCAATGAACTCTGAAGTGAGGGGTCCTGGGTGGACTACAGGTAAAGTTGGGCCAGGTAAGAAGAAAGGAAATGAGCCTAGTTGGTATCAAGGATAGTTCTAGGTTTAAGGAAAAAGGTATTGAGCTACCTTGGGAGAAGCAGGGTGTTTATTGTTATGAATGAGATCATGCATTATTTGACTCTATACACCTGGCTTATATCACCTTGTAGGAGAGCCTTCAGTTCCATCCATGCTATCATAAATAAGTTAATTCTCATGCTAAGCAGCCAGCCAGGATCCCAGTGGATGCTAAGTTGGGCTAGGAAATTCCAGGACCCACATGCAGGCAACTGAGGCCAGCAACTGAGGCATGCCTCAGGGACAAGGCCTTAAGCCAGGCCATGCCTCCCACATGACTGACATGGGTGGAGCCACCCACCCACCCTAAGCAGCCATCCAGGAGCCCAGTGGACAACTAGGTGGGCCAGGAAACCAAAGGAGGCATGCCTCAGGGGCCAAGTGTGATGCCATGCCCCACCTCAAGCATGATTGACATGAGCCTGTGCATGGGCTAAGGGAGCAACCCCTCCCCCATGCCCCCACCTCACCCCCCATGGAGCAGAGGTGCAAAGTATCCAGTAAGCTGGTAGAATTATGGTGCAGATAATACAATAGATGCACTGTTAGTGAGTCTAGGTCCCACAGCCAATGTAGAGAAACTGAATGGCAGGAAGCACAGTGAGTGACCAACCAATCCTCCATAATAACATTTGAGACTAGCACCAGAATTCAAACGAACAGTAAACCCACATGCTGAAGCCACAATGAGAAAATAACAACATGGGAAAAGCCCATGATAAATCCACACCAAACTCAACCACTACTATAGAAGATACCTACAAGGAGATCCCCTGGAAGGAAACAAAGTCATGAAACTTAGAAGAACAGTTGTAGATGTATTTAAAGAAATCAAAAATTATAAGGAACAAATCAGAGACATAAGGGTAGAAAATGAAAAACTCAGGAAGGATCTAGAGGGGAAATAATGATAAACCCTGGAAAGAACTAGAGAGGGAGAACAAAAACTCCAAAAAGAACTAAAGGAAGAAAACACAAACTCTGAAAAGAACTAGAGGGACAGAATGACAAACTCTGGAAGGAAGTGGAAACACTGAAAAGACCCTAGGCTGAAATGAAAAAAAAGAAACATACCAGTGAAGCAAGGAGCTACAAGTAGAGAATGACAAGCTCTAAAAGGAAGTGGAAATACTAAAGAAATCACAGGAAGAAATGAAAAAGGAAATGTAACATTCATCCAATCAGGAAAGGATGGGAGAAAGTCTCAGAAGCAGAATGGAAGAAGCAGAAAATAGAATTTCAGACCTGAAGGATAACACAGAACAACTCAAATGCTCAAGTGAAGATTATTGGAAATTAAAAAACAAAAACAAAACAAAACAACAACAACAACAACAACAACAACAACAACAACAACAAAAAACATGAGTGGAATGACCAGAAAATGTGGGATACTATGAAAAGACCAAATCTCTGCATCATAGGAAGAGGGGAAGGAGAAGAATCCTAAGACAGTGGTATTGATCAGATCTTCAACAGGATAGTAGAAGAAAAATTTCCCAAATGGAAAAAGGAAAAACCTATACAAATACAAGAAGCACATAGAACACCAAATAGACAAGACCAGAAAAGAAATTTCCCACGCCACATCACAGTTAAAGTGCTAGATGCTCAAAACAAAGACAAAATACTGAAAGCCATAAAAGAAAAACAACACATTATATATAAAGGGAAACCCGGGAGACCCTGTCTCGAAAAGACAAAAAAAAATAAATAAATAAATAAATAAAAAATAAAAATAAAAAATAAAGGGAAACCCATCAGAATTACAGCTGACTTCTCAGTTCAAACTATGAAAGCCAGAAGAACATGGACCAAAATATTCCCAGTGCTAAATGACTTTAGATGCCAACACAGATTACTATACCCAGAATAAATGTCAATTATAGTTGAAGGAGAAAGAAAAATATTTCATTAAATAAACAAAATGAAGTAATAAATGTAAAAAAAAAACACTTCAGAAGATATTCGAAACAATTCAAAGAACAGAGGAAAAGAGAAACTATCCCTAAGCAACTAAAGAGAGAAACTAATAAAAGCATAACAACATAAATAGAATCCTAGACCAAGAATACAAATAAAGAAGAAGTTTAAACAAAGCAAAACACATCTCTTAATAATAACCTTAAATATTAATGGTCTAAATTCCCCAATCAAAAGACACAGACTGGGAGAATGGATTAAGAATCAGAATCCATCTATATGTTGTCTACAAGAAACCCATATTAGCCTCAAGGACAGACACCAACTCAATGCGAAAGGATGGAAATAAAATATTCCAAGCAAATGGTACCAAAAAGCAAGCAGGAGATGCTATTCTAATATGAGGCAAATTAGACTTCCAAGTAAAACTAATCAAGAGAGACAAAGATAGCCACTACATATTTATCAAAGGAACAATTAAACATGAAGATTTCACAATCATAAATATATATGCATGAAACTACAGTACACTTAACTTTATAAACACAACTCCAGAGGACTTCAAGGAACAAATTGATCCCAGCACACCAATAGTGAGGGATTCCAGTACCACACTGAGTGCACTAGATAGGTCAACTGGACAAAGAATAAACAGATAGCCATCTGAACAGAACAATGCAATACACTAAATGAACCTAATGGAAAAACCAGGCAAAGACACAAACCAAAAAAAAATCTATAGACCCATCTCACTAATGAAGACAGATGCAAAAATTCAAAACCAAATACTTGCAAATCGCATACAGATCTACATCAAAAAGATCATCCATAATGACCAAGTTGGATTCACACCAGAGATGCAGGGATGGTTTGGCATACGTAAATCAATAAATATCATAAAACACATAAATAGACTGAAAGACAAAAACCACAGGATAATATAAATTGATGCAGAGAATGCCTTTGAAACGATCCAGCATTCCTTCATTTTGAAAGTTCCAGAGGGAATTGGACTGAAGGGAATATTCCTCAACATAATCAAATCCATATAAAACAAACCCACATCCAATGTCGTCCTAAATGGAGAACAATTAGAACCATTCCTCTTAAAGGCAGGAACCTGGCAAGGCTGCCCCCATCACCATTCCTCTTCAGTATAGTGCTTGAAATGCTTGCTAGGGCAATAAGACAAGAAAATGAAATTAAAGGAGTACTAATTGGAAATGAGGAAATCAAACTATCCTTGTTTGCAGATGATATGATAGTTTTCCTGAGGAATGCTAAAATCTACACTTGAAAACTCCTAAAACAATTAAGAACTTCAGTAAAGTGGCAGGGATGAAATTTTACCTAGAAAAGATCAACAGCCTTTGCTTACACCAACAACAAGCAACTGAAGAAGGAATATAAGAAGACCTTCCCACTCACAATAGCCTCAAAAAATAAAATAAAATAAAATAAAATAAAATACCTAGGGACAAACCTAAACAAAGTCACCAAAGATCTCTAAAACAAAAAAAAATTAAACCCCTGAAGAAGGAGATTGAAGAAGACATCAGAAGATGAAAAGACCTCCCATGTTCATGGATTAGAAAAATTAATATAGTAAAAATGTCCATTCTACCCAAGTTGATATACAGATTCAATCATTGCAATCCCAATCAAAATCCCCATGAGTTTCTTCACAGACTTGGAAAAAAATCCTTAAATTCATATGGAAAAGCAAAAGACCCCGAATAGCTAAAGCAAGCCTGAGTGAAAAATGTAATAATGGGGGATCACATTAACAGACTTCAAGGCTATAGTCATAAGACAGCCTGGTACTGGTACAAAAACAGACCCATTGATGAATGGAACAAAACTGAAGATCTCAACTTGAGCTCACACAATTTCAGCCACCTCATATCCAATAAAGGGGCCAAAATAGCTCACAGCAGGAAAGATAACATCTTCAGCAAATGGTGCTGGCAAAACTGGATCACCATATGTAGAAGAAGAAAATTAAACCCTTACTTCTCGCCCTGTACAAAAATCAACACCAAATGGATCAAAGATCTGAACTTGATAACCAAAATTCTGAAAGTGATAGAAGGAAAAGTTGGCACCAACCTATAAGACATAGGCATGGGAAAGACATTCTAAGTTAGACAGCAGCTGCACAGCAAATAAGCTTGACAATTGACAAGCACTACCTCATTAAAGTCAAAAGTTACTGTTCAGGGAAAGAAACAATCAGGGAAGTGAAGAGAAATCCCACAGAGTGGGAGGAAACCTTTACTGCTGATACATCTGTCAGAGCATTAACTTCCAGAATATATAAACTACTCAAAAAACAAATAAATAAGAAAACAAATTACTCACTGAAAAGATGGCATAAAAAAGCTGAACAGTGACTTCACCAATGAGGAAGTAAAGATGGCTGAAAAAATCTCAGAAAGTATTCAACATCGTTAAAAATTGAGGAAATGAAAATTAAAACCACTCTAAGATAGCATCTCACTATGATATGACTGGCTAAATCAAGAAAGCAAAAGACAGCAACTGCTAGAGGTTGTGGGGAAAGGGGAACACTCATCCACTGGTGGGATTGTAAACTCATACAACCACTGTGGAAAGCAGTATGGAAAACCCTTAAAAAACTCAAAATGGGCCAGGCATGGTGGCATGTGCCTTTATTCCTAGCACTTGGGAGGCAGAGGCAGGCAGATCTTTGTAAGTTGAAGGCCAGCTTGATCTACAGAGTGAGTTCCAGGAGTGCTGGGGCAACAAAAACTCAAAATGAGCCTACCATCTGACCCAGCCATACCACTCTTGCGTATATACCTAAAAGAGTCATCTGACTACAAAGATACATGCACATCTATGTTTATTGCAGCCCTCTTCACAATAGCAAGAAGCTGGAAGCAACACAGGTGCCGCTCAACTGACAAGTGGTTAACAAAAATGTGATACATCTACACAATGGAGTTCTATGCAGCGGTAAAGAAAGATGACATCATAAACATTGCAGGTAAATGGATGGAACTGGAAGCCATTAGCCATTATGCTAAATGAAGTAACACAGTCCCAAAGAAACAAACAGTGAATGGGGAATGGTTTCTCTCAATCGTGGATGCTGGTAGCAAATCTTCTAATTGAAAGACAAGCTGAGCAATGTTATTGTTACACCTCTTTCTACCTGAAAGCAACTGTGATGTTATAAGGTGAATCACTTAATGAGCCTTAGAGTTAACTTACCACATACTTTCAGAAATCCTATTTAATGTATATGGGTGAAAAGTACATATACATATTTTAGAGTAACATAAAATTAAAGGGAAAATGTGAACTCTTAAACATATATTAGAGTTAACATACAGTTTATTCCTGGAGGACATGATTCTGGCACATATATGTTGCTTATATAGGCATAATTTGGAGCAATACAATTGGGTGGGAACCAGAACAACATAAGGACTGGGTCAAAGAATGGACTGATATAGTGAAATTCTGCCCAAAACAATAAACAGTTACAGAGAAAAACTTTAAAATGACTGAGAGAAAGATGCAGGACATGTATGGAAGAATGCATGATCTGAGGTGAGGTGGGGGAAGGGAAAGGGGAATATCTCTAAATTTAACTGAAAAATGATGTCTGCAACACACAAACATCAATAAAAATAAGTTAATTTCATTATTTTTATTGATGAATAGCATTTCTTTGTCTATGGTTATCACTTGTTCTTTTTAAAAATATTTGAATTGATTCTTTGAGATTTTCAAAAAATGCATCTTGATCATATTCACAACCCTTCTCCCATGTCCATTTCTACCCGACCACAGTTCACAACTCCATGATATCTACTATAGTTTTCCTTTCTGTACAAGCATATGGTGTGTTATTTTTGTCTTTCCAATGCTCTTGAATATGGGGCCAGTCCCTGGATTCTGGTTAACAAACAAGTCATCGCACCCTCAATGAAAACTGACTCTCCTTCAACCAGCACCTAACAATTGCAAACAGAGGCTCAGCTAGGCCGGGAACTTCTCAAGCTTCTTCATCTATACTGGGGTTTGTTTGCCTTAGGCATGCACAGGTTTTTTAAGCATGCTGTCACCAGCATTGTGTGTTCATATATGCCACTGTTCTCTGGTGTCTCTAAAACTGTCTTCTCATTTTCTTCTACCACTTCTGCCTCTTACAATCTTTCCATCATTTCTTCTGAAGTGTTCCTGGAGAACGGAGAGAAGAGGGTGCAATATCACGTGGTAATGATTTCTGCAATATGGACCTGTTCTAGATAAATGACTGACCTAACCTTGCAACATAATGTGAACAAATTCACTGAACTCTGTGGTCCTCTTGTTTCCTTGACATATGACCCTAATTCTTCATGACTCTTCCTTGCCCGCACCCCAAATAGTGTATGAACATGTGTACGTATGTTTTATATATCAAAGCTCTGCAAACACTGATTTTTTCCCATTGGAAAAGATGGCCTGATTACCTTATTTGTCTTGAAAGCAATGGATGGGATCAAATTGATAACCTCTGTCATTGGCTGTATGCTATTAGAACAGCATGGCTCAGATAATGAAAACTCTTCTAAAGACGGTTCTGCTTCTCCTTCCTTGTTTCATGCAGTTTATACTACTTAGATAAAACAAAGTAAATCCTTCTTCTACAGTATATTCCTGAGAACATTCTAAGAGATGAGCTTCTTAGCAGTGTGGGTCCACTTTTGACCTTAAAATGTATGCTAAGTCAGGCTAATTTTTATTTTTTTATTTTTTTTTAAATTAATTTTTATTGATGCTTTGTGCATTTCATACATTTTTTCCAATTCAGTTCAGGCTTATTTCCCTTTCCCTCCCCCCCCCACCCCATCCCAGATCATGCATTCCGCCATAACTGTCCTGCATCTTTCTCTCAGTTTTTTTTTCATTTTTAGCTATAAGTGATAATCCATGAGTACAAGCATCCTTCATGCAAAACCTATNGCAGGCAAATGCTGATATTAATTGTTCTCACATGTTATATTTATTGAAAACAATCAAGATAAAACAGTCCACTCTCTCTGGAGCTGTTGACTTGGACTCTGGTCAATTCTGGCTGTTTCCTTTCATGGGCTGACAGTTTGTCCAGGAATAACCTTTCGATCCTACTAATGAAGACCCAGTACAGTATCAGATTGTTTATCCATTCATCAGCAGAAGCACACATTGCTTTCATTTCTGAGCTCTTGTGAATAGCATTACAAAGATATGGAAATGTGAATCTCTTCAATAGACTGATTTAATTTTCTTTGCATCTACAATGAATAATGAGATTCCCGGAACACAGAATGGTTCTATTTTTATTTTACTAAAGATGGACCATACTACTTTCCATAATGTATTTGCTAATTTACATTTCTACCAACAGTGTGTGAGTTTCCTGTTCTTCATATTCTTGTTACCATTTCTTACCTTTTGTCTTTGTGATAGTAATCATATACTGGAGTGAGATAATATGACTTCCTATCACAGATAGAGTGTGCAAAAAATATTCTGCCATTGCCTCTTCATTCAGGTGATTGCCTTCAGCCTCTGTTATGTAGATTATATCCTAATTTGATATAATAATATTTATATAAAATATTTTATTCAGACTATTATCTAAAACAATTTGCCCATGTAAATGTCTTGAAGCATCCCTGCAGCATTTTTAGTATTTTCACATTTTCTGGTCTTGAACTTAACTCTTGAACTCATTTTCTTATTTTGAAACTGGTAGGTTATTGGGGGGGTAGTTTCAATATTCTTCATGGGAATACCTAAATTTTCCAATATATTTTGTTGAAAAGGCTGTAAATTCCATCATTAACACTTCTAGACTGTTCTTTTCCATTGTTCTATTTTAGTCACATATTTACATGGAGAAAAATGCAAACACTGTCTCATCCTTTCTCTTCACATTGTGAGATGTGCCTGAGTAGGACTAGAAGGTGGATTTTCTATGTTGCTGATGATGATCTACATGAACTTTAAGCAGGTGACACTCGTGAAACTGAGATTCTACTTTCTCATTTATAAAACTGGGAAATAACTTTAATTTTAATTGTTTATAAGAATTATATGAGATAAATTTTATAGAATAGTTGCAATACAAAGACTGTTTCAGTTCAAATATTGTGTCTGCCATTGACATATATAAACTTGGACAAATTTCTTAACCTCTAAAGCTTGGTTACTCATCTCTATACTGTTGAGATAAATAGTACCTAAGTTTGAGACTTGTTTTGCTGGGCCTGGTGGCTCACGCCTTTAATCCTACCACTTTGGAGGCAGAGGCAGGAGGATCTTTGTGAATTCAAGGCCAGCCTGGTTTATAGAGTAAGTTTCAGGACAGCTGGGCATACAGGGAGACCATGTCTCCAAAAGACCAAACAAACAAACAAACAAACAAACAAACAAACAAAAAGACTTGTTTTAAAGATTAACTGAAGGAATGTGCCAAACCCTTTAGCTTACTGTCTAACACATAATATATGTTTGATATACATTTGCAGTTTTTTTGTGCTTTAAAACAGTAAATTATTAGTTTCCTTCCATTCATTACAATGTTTTACTAGGATATTCCTTGCAATTAATAACCTATCTATATGATCAAACAAGAATAAACCTTTAAAATGTTGGCAACTTAAAGGAATATGCAGTCAATTTCATTATGAGATGCATTTGGAAATTTTTCCTTATGAATTAATTTCTCCAAATTACCTTGCAAAGGTTAGCTTCCTTCCATATTATTTATTTTTTTATTATTAATTTTATTTATTTCTGTATGTGTACGAATGTACTGTCTGCATGCAAGTCTGTGCACCCGTGTCGTGCAATGCCGCGGAGGCTCAGAAGACAGTGTCAGAATCCCCTGGAGCTGGAGTTCAGACGGTTCTCAGCCGCCATGTGGGTGCTGGGGATCGAACCCGGGTCCTCTGCAAGAGCGGTCGGCACTCTTAACCGCTAGGCCATCTCTCCAGCCCCCATATTATTTATTAATAAATTTATTTCAACAGGGTATGTTGGACTTTGTAGAGGCTAAATGCTGTGGTTTTATTTTCCCCAAGACTTACGTACTCAAATTTAAACATCATGGTTAAGTATTAAGAGGATCCAAAGTCAACCAAGAGGATATTCAGATGTAGGCATCTGGAAGCCAACTGCTATTAAATGAAATCATTAAGATGAAACATAAATGACTCTTCAGACTTTATGATAGGTAGACAGAGCAGAGAGATACAGAGACATGTATGCTTGCTCCCTGTCCTTACCATGGAAGTCGTGTGAATTTTAGCACTCCATAGTCAAGAAGATCATTACCACATATGTGCTGTTGAACTTTTAACTGTATAAGCTAAGTAAAACTTATTTATAAAGCTATCTTGCCACAGGTATTTCATTACATGATAATATTTTGATTAATGGTCTATTGTTCAACATGAAACACACTTTTGCTATCTCTTTTTTTAAATTAGTTTTTATTGATTCTTTGTGCATTTCATACATTTTTTCCAATTCAGTTCAGGCTTATTTCCCTTTCCCTCCCCCCCCCACCCCCACCCCATCCCAGATCATGCATTCTGCCATAACTGTCCTGCATCTTTCTCTCAGTTTTTTTTTTTTTT
>VZQC01000496.1:0-11914 GCA_009823505.1 Rhizomys pruinosus
AAAAAAAAAAAAAAAGAGGTATTAGCATCATTGACAGCAACATAGCAGAGGCTCTGAGGAGAGCTCAGCACTAGAGACAACATGATGGGGACTCTGAAGAGAAGAACTTAAGTCCCATGTGGCAGAAGTTGGAGTTTCTTCTTAAAACTTTCTGAAGTTGGGGGTGGTTTCCCCATACAAGCCTGCAGCCAGGTTCTCTGATTCCCAGGCAGGAGGCAGGGCCTGGGTGGGGAACAGGGTGTATGAACACTAGCACAGCTCTGATGCACACTCACTTTCTCAGGTGAGATACCCAGGGATCTGAAAGTCTCTTAGCTAGAGATTCACAGACAATGCCCTCATTATGTGCCCAGGGTTGTCTATGAGAGAGTAAGGGCTGCTGGAGGTATGGTGGCCTGAGTAGGTGCTGGATTCTAATTTTGCATCATTATATTCCCGAGCTCTGTCCTGAGAACATTTCTATTCAGCATTCCTTCCTTCAACAGACAGCTTGCTGCATCTTCTTCAGAGGCGGAGTCTCGTTCTTTTAGAAGAATACAGGAAGTATGCCTGTGGACATCTCTTTGGTTGATCAGGGTAACCTTCACCGAAGAAAAGGGAAGCTAGCCTGTATTTGATGATGCTGTGTGACATTTGCACATTCAGGCTTTTCTGACTCTCTAACTTCTGTAATTATCAGAGATAGAAGTCTGGGAGAGGAACCTGGGGCTGAACCCAGCTGCCCAGCTCACCTACACATCAGACATGTCCAATATCACTTGAGCTCCAAAGTCTATGCTGCTTGAACAGGGGGAAATAAAGGGGTCACAAGGAACCGGGGATGTGACTCAGTGGTAGAGCACCTGCCTGGAATTCCCCAGTGAGGGGTCAGGGGTATGCTCAGTGGGAGGATATTGGCCTAGCACATTGGGTAGACCAAAATGACCCAACCAAAACTAAGCAATCCAACCAAAACCAACCAAACAAACCAAACCAAACACCACTACCACCACCACCAGCAACCACCGCCATGTGAAAAGCTTAGTTTCCCCTAATTATATTGAAGCAGCTTCTACTGTAGGGCTTACCAAGTAGAATCTAATAGGCTCTCTCTCCTTCTGCCAGCTTGTGACATGGATAATTGTTCCCTAAGTAGTTTCTGTGTTAGAAGGCTTCTGACTGGCAAGGTAAAAACTGGCATTCAGTGCTGGATTAGTTGGTAAAGTGCTTAAAAGCATAAGGACCTGAATGTGATTTTCTGAACCCACATAAACAAAGGGTGGTAGTGGCAGCAAGCATATGTACTCCCCGTCCTACGGAAAAGGACACAGGTAGATCCTTGGAAGTAGCTGGCTGGTCCCAGCCTAACCTAAACAACAGCCCCAGGTCACTGAGAGACCCTGACTCAAGAGAAGGAGGTGGGCCAGACCTGAGGAATGATACCCAAGGTTGTCTTCTGACCTCCATGCACACACACATGGTCATCTGCACACATAAGAACATACTCACATACAAAGCAGACAAAACCAAACTGTTCTCCAGTGAAATTCCTGGGAGGATCTCCTTAAGCCAAAGAGTCTATATTGGATGGAGGTTTGAGGGAATCTCTTCCCAGCACCTTCTACAGATTCTTTCTAGGGAGTTGTTCTTTTATTGTCCCTGCCACCAACTCTCTGTGTGACATCAGGTCTCACAGGCATCTCAGGGCTCATTTGACAGACAAATAGAAATTTTTTCCAAGGCTCTTTATCATCAAACAGCATTATGGTTTATTTACTAGGCCAAAAATATAATTCTCAGAATAGGAGCATCATAAATGCTAGTTTGTTACGTCCCCACTTCTTGATAACTGCACTTTAACATCTAATTTTACTCTGATAACATGTAATCATTATTTGGTGGTTCAAGATACAAAGAGAGCTTAGGGTTTGGTGAGGCATGAAGCTCTAGGCTGGCTTTTAAATTGCCTTTCCCGTAGCACTCCACATTATTAGTTTTATTTTTAATTTGATAGCAGCCTCTGTTGAGCATCTATATTCTTTATTATACCGTTATTCACTGAAAAATTTCTTCCTTGTGCCTGTAAATCATATTCCTACCTGATTACTGTATGAAGAAAAACTAAATTAAAATGCAAATAAACTGTAGCCCAACTCCCACGGATACCCTAGCTTGCATAATTGGAACATTCTAATATATTTTAGTTCCTTTTTAGAACTTAAGTGTTTCGAGTTGCTTGATACAATATTCTCCAGTGTTTTACATGTTGAAGCCTATCCACTCAGTTTTGTGGACAATAAGACAATAATAACACAGATGAAACTCAGTTACAGAAGGATTTGTGCATAGGTATCAATTTGTCCCAGTAGAGTCTTGAAGTGTTTTAATTTCCCTGTTCTCTAAGCCGGTTGTGCCATTATGGACTTTTCTCTATGTCAGGGGCTGGGTGCTATTGGTCCCTCCTCATCCTGACGGACCCAGAAGGATCCTTGGATATACATGAGTGTTTATGGTTCTCTAGAAAAGACAAAGAAGGGAGACAAAGGCCTGGGGCTTAGGGCCATCCCATCTACCTGCCTCTTTCCCTTCTTCCTCTGCCCCCTCACCCTCTGTATTCTTCCACTGAATCTTTTTACTGCAATGCCTGTTTGTCACTTCCTCCTGAGGGATCTGAGGACATGGGAGAGAAAGTAGGGATATACCCATTTATGCACAGAGCATTCGATTTAAAAATGTTAATTTCTGTAGGACTTTTTTTGACACACATCTATAAGGCTATCTCAGGGAGACTGAGGGAGGATAGTGCCCTCAACCTGAGGCCAGCTTGGGCTTCACAGGCCAGCCAGAATTACAGTGGGAGAGACTGTCTCAATACTCCTTACCTCCCCAAAACAGTAACTTCCAAATAACATCAGGGCTGTGAACTTCAGGGAAGGGGGAAGGGACCAACATGGTCTTCTGCTTCAATATGCCTCTTCCTGACAGGTCCCCTCACTGCTGGGGCTGCTATTTGACATAGTGTTTTATTCAGAGAATCGGAGAAGTGTGTGCATATTGCAAAGTGAGAGTATAGATCAGGTAGTCTGTAAGGGAGCGCTGGGTTCCCTGAGTTAGAGTACTCATGGCCTGGCTACTGTTGGGATTTCCTTTTATGAGGTCCAGGTGGAGGAGTTGGTTGCTCAGGGGTGTAGTAGGGGAAGTTGTCTATTTTGACTGACAGGTTGGTATAATGTAAGCCCTTTACCCTCTGCATGTCCTTTCCAAGGTGCATCTTATTTTAATTATATGTGCACCAATTTGTGCATAGACAAGTTGGTACATTGAGAGTTTGCTCCTAAAAAGTTTGATGGGATGACACGGCTTACCTTACTGTGTATGCAGTCCAAACCAGCTCAGGCCGATTGGTCTCCCACCTCTTATTTCAAGATATGTTTCACAGCATGTATGAATGGAAACTGACCACCAAAACCTTAATTATATATATATATATATATATATATATATATATATATATATATATATTCCTTTATTTATTTTTTTTTTTTTTTTTTTTGTGTGTGTGAATTTGTGTGTATATGTAATATATGTATTATATTAATATATATATATATATATATATATATATATATTCCTTTAATGTATATGTATATATACTCCCATTCTATGGAAAGAGAGAACCATGATATTGTTTGAAGTAGGGTGTACATGTAGCTCAGTGCAGGGGAGGGCTCTAGGTTGCCATGTGAATTTTTAAGAAAGGGTTGCGTAAGCCTACTCCAAGTCCATTCTTTTACTTGGCCTGCTTCACCCTCATCACCTCAAGTATAGCCAGGACAAAACCAAATAACAACTCATGTTTTGGGACAATTTGCCTTCCAAGCACCTCAGGGCACAGAGGCTCTGGCAATGTCTGGTTCATATATATGTACCATCAGTTTGAACAAAGATGTGTGTTAGCAGGGTGAAGAATCCTGGCCACTAACCATAGCCGGGGATCCAGTAAACACACAGGAGGTTGCTAAGTGGCCTTTTGGAACCCTCAAGTGGCTAAGGGCTCATACCATGCCCCAGGACCTGGCATCCAGGACGCCAGCTGGGAGCCCTCTTCTAGGTTGGTGGCATGGTTTCAAGGGTTCTTCTGGATGCATATGCATGCTTCTGTTGTTAACTGAGGTCTGGTGAGCCCCAGAGCAGCTGCAGTCTGTAGATGAAATGGCTCATGTCTGGAACATCTACCAGAACTAGCAGCAAAAGTATTTCAAACATCTGGAGAATAAGATGAAGTGCAAGCTCAGGGGATCCTTATAAAAACTTAACTGCTGGGGCTGGAGAGATGGCCTAGGGGTTGAGTGCTGACTGCTCTTGCAGAGGACCTGGGTTTGATCCCCAGCACCCACATGGCAGCTGAGAACCGTCGTTAACTCCAGTTCCAGGGGAATCCGACACCCTCTTCTGAGCTCCGCGGCATTGCATGACACAGGTGCACAAATCTACATGCAGACAGTACATTCATACACATAAAAAATAAATAAAATTTAAAAAATATAAGAAAAAAACTTAACTGCTACTACCTCAAGCATTGGAAGCAATATATTCATATTTACTCTATTCAAATATACTATTTATTTATTTTTCACATAAATTTATTTATTTATTTATTTATTTATTTATTTATTTATTTATTTATTTATTTTTAACAAATCTAGACCCGTGTTCCCGCTCATTCCCCCACCCCACCAGAGCTCATGCATTCTGCCAAACATGCTTTCCATCTCTTAGTCTTTCTCAATATTTTCCATGGGGAAGTTGACTGTTTTGAGCAGAAGTTCACTGTTTCAGTCAGTTCTTTGATGCAGTCTTTTCTGTTGTTGTTGTTGTTTCCAAAATGCGTTATGCCCAACTGCTTTGGACAAAAGCTCAGGGGGCCCTACACAAGAAATACAACATTAACATTACTCAGTTACTCAGTTTGCCATACAATTGGCACTAGCATCCACAGATGATGAGGGTACCAGTTCTCTTTTTTTTCTGGACTGTGTTACTTCACTCAGCATGATGTCCTCTAGCTCCAGCCATTTTCCTGAAAGCTCTGATGTCGTCTTCTTTACTGCTGCATAGAACTCATTGTGTAGATGTACCACATTTTCTCTATCCACTCGTCAGTTGAGGGGCATTTAGGTTGGTTCCAGCTTTGCTATTGTGAAGAGAGCTGCAATAAACATGGCCGTGCATGTATCTCTGTGGGTGGCGTAAGTTCTGAGGTACATGCCCAGGAGTGTATGGCTGGGTCGGGTGGCAAGTCATCCAATCTTCCAAGGTTCTCCACACTGCTTTCCATAGTGGCTGTACGAGTTTACATTCCCACCAGCAGTGGATGAAGTGTCCCCTTTCCCCAAACCTCTCCAGCACTGGTATATCATTTGTTTTCTTGATCCTAGGCACAAGTCTTATTGGAGTAAGATGATATCTTAAAGTGGTTTTCATTTGCATTTCCTTAATGATTAGTGATGTTGAGCAGTTCTTGAGGTGTTTCTCAGACATCTCTAATTCCTCGCTTGTGAAGTCTCTGTTCAGTTCTTTGCTCCATCTATTGAGCGGGTCATTTGTTTTCTTTTTTCTTTGTTTTTTGAGTAGTTTATATATTCTGGAAATCAATGCTTTGTCAGATGTTTCTGCAGTGAAGGTTTCCTCCCACTCTGTGGGATTTCTCATCACTTCCTTGATTGTTTCTTTTGATGTACAGAAGCTTTTGAGTTTTAAATATAGTATTTAAATATATATTTCAAATATTTCATTAATAGATACATTTAACATTTTATATTTTATTTATTATTTTTATTTTATGTGTATGAATGTATTGCCTGCATGTACATGGGGGCACCTGTATCATGCAATTCCCAAGGAGATCATAAAGCATCAGATACCCCTGAAACTGGAGTTATGAACAGTTGTTAGCTATCATGTGGGTGCCGGGATTCAAACCTGGTTCTTGGCAAGAGATGCCAGTGCTCTTAATGGCTGAGTCTTCTTTCCAGCCCCACACTTAACATTTTCAATATTAATTTTCCATATCAAATATAGACACTGTAATACAATACCAAATATATTTGGTATTTAATAGTATTTAGCATATTGAACTTGTTGGATATATGTATATACACTCCCATTCTATGTATACACACACACACACACACACACACACACACACACACAAACCTGCTCTCTCTTTCCCAAGCCATTTACCTCTTTTTTAATTCTAACTGCCCCGATGGCTGGAGCTCTGTCCTCTTTCCTGAGTGAAAGTTCATGCTTAACCCCTAGCTGTCCCCACATGTTCTCCGAGGGAGTTCTGGCTGTTCACATTGGCATGTATTCTCTGAGGAGTCTTGGCTGTATGCAAAATATTCTCTGGGGAGCCCTGGCTATCCATATGCATTCGTTGGGGGGGAGGGTGGTGCTGGCCTATGGGAAGCCACAGGACATCAGGTCCTTCCCTGGAGAGCTCTTTAAGGGGCGGCACTCCTGTTTTCCAACCTCTGCCATTTTCCTTCCATTGAAGCCTCTGACAGCTGTGCTCTCTGCTTCCCTCCGGGTCTGTCAAGGCTATCTGCAGCTGTCTTAGTTCAGTACAAGCTGCACAGCCATCAGCAGCTAAGACCCTGTTCTCCACAGGCATGAGGTCTGGGATGTGAACCAAAGTTCCTGGAGCTGTCACTGACCCTTTTGCAAGGCTGCTCAGAACTTCAATGATAAAGAGAGGTTAGAATGTTGTAAGTCCAGAGCCTAATTATCTTGGGGCATTTTTAGCCCCTTAACAGCCATTTGTGGCCCTCCTCTGCAGTGACCTGACATCTTTTTAACTATTAGGTAAATCGTCTGGAATGGAAGAAGGGATCCCCAGTTTCCAATAAAGGACTAAGGACACTGTCAGAGAGCATCTGAGGCCAGATGTTTTCTCCACTTTGCAATACACTGCCCAACTAATATTTCCACCAATGCATTTGAAAAGTGCCTTGATTTTTGACTTTCTTTGCTCTGTTGCTGTAAAACTTCATCAAACTGTTACTATGCTGGAATATTGAATTTGGGGTAACCAGATCTGTGTTTCTGGACCATCATCACTCATATTTGGCTCTAGAATAAACTCTCTTATCACCTTTGAGGTGATGGCTGGGTTTCTGCATCGAGAGTGGAGAAGGGGATAAGGAAGGGCTTGGAGGGTAGAGCAGGCTGTGCAATGACAAGTTGGGGTGGGGAAGTAATCAGAGTGGAACCTGTTCTGCCCAAGGGGCCACTGCTGCTTCCCTTTGACCACTGCACACCGAGATCCCCTCTGGAGGGCGTGGGTAGGGGATGGTGGGAATCAGACAATTTCTTTTTTTTTTAATTGGTGCTTTGTGCATTTCATACATCATTTTCCAATTCAGTTCAGGCATATTTCCCTTTCCCTTCCCCCCTAATCCCACCCCATCCCAGATCATGCATTTTGCCGTAACTGTCCTGCATCTTTCTCTCAGTTTTTTTTTTTCATTTTTTAGCTATAAGTGATGATCCATGAGTACAAGCATCCTTCATATGAAACCAATTTGCAGGCTGTTGTGCCCATACCCCCACAGCCCCACCATCCAGTGGGGGGCGAGGGGTTGTATGTTCAATCAAGTTGATCAAATGAGTGTCCAAACTACATTGCTGTAGTTTCACCATTCACCATAATCACAGCCCTTACATTCTACCACGCCCCCTTTTCCACAGATTGTTCCCTAGGCTTAGAAAAGGGGCACAGGTGGATGAGAAGCAAAACAGTCCAGTCTCTCTGGAGCTGTTGTCTTGGACTCTGGTCAATTCTGGCTGTTTCCTTTCATGGGCTGACAGTTTGTCCAGGAATAACCTTTCAATCCTACTAATGAAGCACAAGCAATTAGATATATAGGTATTTAAACAGCACTAATAGTTATGGTAGGTTACTTTGGTATAGACACATATGTTTGGATGATATGTTAATCCATGAATTACATTTGTATGTGCCAATCCCAAAGTATATGCTCTACACATTTTATGTAAAACAAATGTGGACAACAGCGATTTTATCTCCGTTTAACTCAGAGTGCATTACCGTTTTTATCAGAGTCCTGTAAACCAATGTTGTTTAATATACACATATTTACTTTTACTAGCCTAAGACACCATTTTTCCTGTAGACAGTGTCTAGGCAAACTGGGTACTTGTTGAACTCACATCAATTATATATAGCATTAATCGAATATACACCCTGTGCCCTCTCCCACCCCTCCCCCCTTCCCATTCACCATTTCAGTCAGTTTTCTGATGCAGTCTTTTGTTGTTGTTTTTTTTACTATGCATCCCTCTCCACAGGAAATATTTATATTTGGTTATTGGTACTATCCACATATGAGGGACACCGTTTGTCGTTTGTTTTTCTGGACTGGTTACTTCACTTAACATTACGTCTTCTAGCTCCATCCATTTACCTGCAAATTCATGATGTTGTCCCTCTTTACTGCTGCATAGAACTCCATTGTATACATGTACCACATTTTCTCTATCCCTCATCAGTTGAGGGGACCTGGGCTGGTTCCAGCTTTTTGCTATTGTGAACAGAGCTGCAATAAACAGAGCTGTGCATGTATCTTTGCAGTAAGATGTGTCTTGTGGGTATATACCCAGGAGTGGTATGACTGGGTCAAATGAAGGGCTCATTTTGAGTCTTCAAAGGTTCTCCACACTGCTTTCCATAGTGGCTGTACAAGTTTACATTCCCAGAGCAATGGATGAGTGTTCCTTTCCCACAACCTCTCCAGCACTTGATATCATTCGGTTCCTGATCCTAGCCAGTCTTTGGAGCTAAGAGTGATATCTCAAAGTGGTTTTAATTTTCATTTCCTTAATTATCAGCGATGTTATACACTTCTTAAGATGTTTCTCAGCCATCTCTAATTCCTCCTCTGTGAAGTCTCTATTCAGATCTTTGCTTCCATCTTTTGAGTGATTCATTTATTTTCTTTCTTCTTTGTTTTTTGAGTAGCTTGTATACTCTGGAAATTAATGCTTTGTCAGATGTATCTGAAGTGAAGGTTTCCTCCCACTCTGTGGGGGTTTGCTCTTCACTTCCTTTATATTTCTTTTGATGTACAGAAACTTGGAGTTTAATGAGGTCCCATTTGTCAATTGTCGATCTTATTTCTTGTGCAGCTTGCTTGTCTGATTTAGGAGTCTTTTCCTATGCCTATGTCTTGTATCTGCTGCCAAGTTTCTCTTCTGTCACCTCCAGAGTTTGGGGTTTCATGTTGAGTTCTTTATCCATCTGGAGTTGATATGGGTGAGAGGTAGGGGTTTTAATTTCATTCTTCTACAAGTGGTGATCCAATTTTCCAACACCACTGATGAAGATGCTGTCTTTCCTCCATTGTGTCTTCTTGGCCCCCTTGTCAAATGAGGTGGCTGAATTGTATGAGCTCAGGTTTGGATCTTCAGTTTTATTCCATTGGTCAACTGGTCTGTTTTTGTGCCAGTACCAGACTGTTTTTTATGACTATAGCCCTGTAGATAGTTTGATCTGGTATAGTGATCCTCCTTGCATTGCTCTTTTCACTCAGGGTTGCTTTGGCTTTCGGGTCTTTTGTTTTTCCAAATGAAATTGAGGATATTTTTCCAAGCCTGTGAAGAAACTCTTGGGGATTTTGATTGGGATTGCATTAATCTGTACACTAGTTTGGGTGGATGGGACATTTTTACTATATTTATTTTCCCAATCCATGAGCATGGGAGGTTTGTCCATCTTCTGATGTTCTTCCTCAATTTCCTTTTTCAGGGGTTTAAAGTTTTTGTTGTAGAGATCCTTGGTGCCTTTGGTTAGTTTTTTCCTAGGTATTTTATTATGTGTTTTGAGGCTATTGTGAGTGGGAAGGTCTCCTTGTAGTCCTTCTTCAGTTGCATGTTGTTGGTGTAAAGAAAGGCTACTGATTTTTCTAGATTTATTTTGTATCCTGCTATTTACCAAAGCTGCTTAATCGTTTCTAGGAGTTTTCTGGTGGAGTTCTTAGCATCCCTTAGGTAGACAATCATATCATCAGCAACAAAGGGATAGCTTGATCCTCTTTTCCAATTAGAACTTCTTTAATTCCTTTGCTTGCCTTATAGCCCTAGCAAGGGTTTCCAGCACTATATTGAAAAGGAGTGTGACAGGGGGCAGCCTTGCCGAGTTCCTACCTTTAAGGGGAATTCTTCTGTCATTTCCCCATTTAGGATGATATTGGCCTGTGGTTTCCTGTATATGGCTTTGATTACATTGAGGAATGGTCCCTCCAGACCAATTCCCTCAGGACTTTAACAATGAAGGGATGTTGGATTTGTCAAAGGCTTTCTCTGCATAATGAGATGATGGTGTGGTTTATGTTTTCATTCCATTTATATGTTTGATGATGTTTTTGATTTTCGTATGTTGAACCATCCCTGCATCTCTGGATGAATCCAACTTGGTCAATGGTGGATGATTTTCTTATTGTGAGTCTGTATGCGATTTGCCAGAATCCTGTTTAGGATTGGCATCTGTGTTCATTAGGGGATGGGTCTATAGTTCTCCTTTTTGGTTGTATCTTTCCCTGGTTTTGGTGTAGTGTGAATGCTTGGCTTTCATAGAAGGAATCTGGGAGAAGTCCCTCTGTTGTATCCTTCTAAACAATTTAAGCAGTAATGGTTGTAAGTCTTTTCGAAATACTTTAGAATTCTGCTGTGAAACCATTCTGGCCTGGGCATTTTTTGGTTGGGAGGCTACTTATTAATCTTCAATTTCTTCCTGTACTATTTGGTCTATTTAGGCTGTTGATTCTCTTCTTGGTTGAGCTTTGTGATTCCCAGGATTTCAGATATTCATCCATTTCTTCTAGGTTTGTCAAACTTCGTAGATACTATAAGTTTTGAAGTAATTCCCGTTATGACTGTGTCTGATTTTTCTTGTCTGCCTTTGTGCTATTTCCCCGTTCCCCTATCATGATTCTATTTGATTTGAGTTGTTCCCTATTTCGTTTGTTAACTGGGCTAGAACAGAGAGCCTCTGGGACTGGCTGTGGGAGGAGTCGAGGAAGCAGAACCCTGGATGCCACAGCAGGATCATCTGAGCTGCTGAGTGGGCACAGGCTCTGCAGGGTGGAGGCTTCCAGACAATGAGGGCTGTCCTCTAGACATTTAAGCCTAGAAATGCCTCTACATGTGCAAATTGACAGCTGAAGTGAGTGTCCAATTCTGTAGGAAAGCTGGACCAGACAGGCAAATGTGGATATAATTAAAGCCAGAGCAAGGCACATGTATAGACACAGGTCATCTCATCTACAGTTGGTGTTAATCAGAGGGCTGGAGCTGAGACTGCAGGAGGAGGAAGGGAGAAGCTACACTATAGTCCTCAAGCCACAACATGTGATACCCAGAGCCATGAGGACAGTGCTTCAGGAAGAAAGCTGTGGCTAGAGCTGAGAAGGCCACTGGTCCCCTCAACTGGGTCATCAGAAGCTGGAATGTGATAGAAGCGACACCTCAAAGCTACATTGAAATCAAACATTGGAAGTTGAGAATTAGAGCCTCAGGGCCAGCCACCTAACCTCCACCCAGTGTGGAGCTAAAGGATTTATTTATTTATTTGCCTTTCCAAATGGTTGTAAAAAAAAAGCAAAGGAAGGCTTTTTTTTTGGCAAGCACTGCATCACTGTGCTGCATCCTTAGCTCAGTGATTCACTCCCTTTCCAAAGAGAAGTTTGTCAATATGGTGGTGAGCGGAGGCAGCCTAGCTGGCACTTCCCTGCCAGGCTGCATGAGCAGTTATTCAGGTAGGAATTCCAAACTGGAAGTGAGGCAATATCTCTCAAAGTATAAGGGAGCTATTATCTCTTTCTCTCACTCTCTCTAATGTGAGCTGGTCTTCTCT
>VZQC01000498.1:14495-60721 GCA_009823505.1 Rhizomys pruinosus
TGGCAGAATACATGATCTGGGATGGGGTGGGGGTGGGGGGGAAGGGAAAGGGAAATATGCCTGATCTGAATTGGAAAATGATGTATAAAATGCACAAACCATCAATAAAAATTTAAAAAAAAAAAAAAAAAAAAAAGAAAATGCTATCTCTCTCAATGGGAAAATAATTATGCATAAAGTAAACATGATTACCATTGTGCATGTGAGAATCCTCTCTTTAAATTACTAATGAAGCTTTTTCCCATTTCCTTTCCTTTCTCTCTTTGGCCTTTTCTAGACAGTTGCATGGGAAAAATCTACAGCAAAACACAGAAAAAAATACCCCCCACAAAGTAGAAAATACTTTGTGACTTTTGCTCTTCTGAGGATTGTATTAAGTCTATTTATAAATACAGTGATTTTTCTAATTTTTATTAAAAATGGTGGACAGTGAAATACTTCTAAGCGTATTGAAATTATTTTTATTAGGCTTATTTATTTAGTGTGTGTGTGTGTGTGTGTGTGTGTGTGTGTGTTTGTGTGCCCAGGTGTGCCTGTGCATACACATGTCCCATGCTGTGTGTGGAGGTCAGAGGTCCACCTGAGTAATTAGTTCTCTCATTCAAACATGGGTGGGTACTGGGGATCAAAGTCAGGTCAGCAATCATGGTGACACACATCTTTACCCACTAAGCCATCTCACAGGCCCTACTGAGTACACTTATAGTAGAACTACATATAGAAGGATGATCAAATCTCATTTTAAGGAAATCAACACTTTTTGTTTTCAGTAAGTCCAAAACTCAATGTAGCATCTACTTCTTTTCGTTAGAAAAATAAAGTTGTTTATAATGTTGACAAAATATTTAGAAAACATGAGGATTCCAGGTGTGGTAGTGCATACCTTTAATCCTAGCACTTGAGAGGCAGAGGTAGGTGGAACTTTGTGAGTTCAAGGCCTGCCTGGTCTACAGAGTGAGTTTCAGGACAGCTGGGGCTACAGGGAAACCAAAAAAAAAAAAAAAAAGAAACGAAAACACAAGGACAA
The DNA here is from genome assembly GCA_009823505.1 of Rhizomys pruinosus. NCBI lineage: Eukaryota > Metazoa > Chordata > Mammalia > Rodentia > Spalacidae > Rhizomys > Rhizomys pruinosus. The sequence goes on from VZQC01000498.1 coordinate 15,523, forward strand.
GAGAATTTTCTGGGCCTAGAGAAAAAGGAGAAACGATAAGCATAGAAGTTGATGGTCAAAGGAGAAACGATAAACATAGATGTTGATGGTCAAAGGAGAAACGATAAGCATAGATGTTGATGGTCAAAGGAGAAACGATAAACATAGATGTTGATGGTCAAAGGAGAAACGATAAACATAGATGTTGATGGTCAAAGGAGAAACCATAAGCATAGATGTTGATGGTCAAAGGAGAAACGATAAGCATAGATGTTGATGGTCAAAGGAGAAACCATAAGCATAGATGATGATGGTCAAACGTTTCTCATCTGGTTTCCATGACTGGGCCCTAAAGAGGCAGAAATTAAGGCAAAACTCAAACTCCAATTCTCTTGGGGAGTTGTGGATAAAGGAAGTCTATGCAAATTCATAACAAATTAAAGCTTTATTTGAGTGACATCTCTAGGGGCAGATGACCTTGTAATAGATCAATTAGGATTTCTATACATTATGGCATGCAAAAATAGTAATTCTTTTGCACACTGGTAATGGACACAGTTGCTGGACCTGAATAGTCTGAAAGGTGGGGTCAGATGAGCGTGACTACAAGTCATAGGAAGGACCTAGGAACTGAAAACGTCCATCCCTTGAACTGCTTCCAATCATCTCTTAGATTTTATAAACTCCATCCAACAAACAGGAAAATCTAACCATAATGAGGGAGTAAATTCAGTAGCGGTTTCCTTAGATACACAGAAAAACTAAGGGAAAAAGACTGTTTCAAAGTGACTTTTGGGCCATCACAAAGTACTTAGGGGCCCATGCATATAGACTATACCTCATATAAGATTACCAGAGAAGATCATGGCACAGCACATGTGCAACAAACATAATATTTTATAACCTAGAGATGCTAGTCACCAATATCAGTCAAAGCAAGGTTTATCTCTTCAGGGAACCCCTCCCTTCCTTTTGTAATTAAAGGCCCCCAGACCAGAAGTCAAGGGGCTCCTGAGCTCTGTGCTTATTCTTTAGTATATATTCACTTTCACTTTTATTAAATATATAATTTTGCTACTCTTTTGTTGTGTCTTCTTTATTTCTTTGTTCTCAAGACTCAAAACACTAGAGCACTGTATCATGGAGGACTCCTGATATTAACCTTAGCTAACATGGTAGGGTCTAGTCCCAAGCAAAGCTAGTGTGGTATGTGTACACCAGTGCCTGAGGTGCAGTATGATGCTGGGCATCTCTGTGGATTCCAGATTTCATTGGTAACCAGGTCAGACATGTCCTCTTACCATACCAGCTCCTGGGCACTGTGCTTCTGTGTGGACCTAGAGCTTGTATGCACCCAGATGGAACAAAAAAGATTCACTGAATTGGGTGAACAGAAGTTTCCTCCTCAGAAAGGTCAGAACACAAAGGAGAAACTACTTTATTTTATTTTTTATTATTTTGGGTACATGTCTGTCTTTTTTTGGAATTAACCTTTTTCCCATTTAATTTTATATTACTCTAAAGTATGCATACATACCCTCCCCCTATATACCACAATTACAAAGTCTGAAAATAAGTGGTAGGTTAATTCTAGATTCCATGAAGGTATTCACATTATAATGGTACAGTTGCTTTCAGGTAAAAGAATATATATATATTCTTTTACCTGAAAGTGGATGAGTATTTCCCTTTCACCACAGCCTCTCCAGCATTTGGTCCCTTTTGTTTTTGAGATCTTAGCCAGTCTTATCGGAGTGAGATGATATCTTAAAGTGGTTTTAATTTGCATTTCCTTAATTATTAATAATGTTGAACACTTTTCAATATGCTTCTCAGCCATGTTTATTTCCTCACTTGTGAATTCTCTGTTCAGTTCTTTACTCCATCTGAGTGGGTCATTTGTTTACTTAATTCTTTGTTTTTTGGTAGTTTATATACTCTGGATGTTAATGCTCTGTCAGATGTATCAGTAGTGAAGGTTTCCTCCCAGTTTGTGGGTTTTCTCTTCACTTCCTTGATTGTTTCTTTCACTGTACAGAAGCTTTTGAGTTTAATGAGATCCCACTTGTCGATTGTTGACCTTATTTCCTGCGCAGCTGCTGTTTGATTTAGAAAGCTACAGGGAGACCCTGTCTCGAAAAGACAAAAAAAAAAAAGAAAAAGTCTTTTCCTACACCTATGTCTTGTAGGTTGCTGCCAACATTTTCTTCTTCACCTTCAGAGTTTCAGGTTTCATGTTGAGGTCTTTGATCCATTTGGAGGTGATTTTTTGCACAGGGCGAGAGGTAGGGGTTTAATTTTGTTCTTCTACAAATGGTGATCCAGTTTTGCCAGCACCATTTGCTGAAGATGCTGTCTTTCCTCCATTCAGTCTTTTTGGCCCCTTTGTCAAATATGAGGTGGCTGAAATTGTATGTGCTCAGGTTTGGATCTTCAATTTTGTTCCATTGGTCTACAGGTCTGTTTTTTGCCATTACCAGGCTGTTTTTATGACTATAGCCCTGTAATATAGTTTGAAGTCTGGTATAGTGATCCCCGTGCATTGCCCTTTTCACTCAGGGTCGCTTGGGCTATTCCCGGTCTTTTGTTTTTCCATAGTAATTTAAGGATATTTTTCCAAGTCTGTGAAGAAACTCTTGGGGATTTTAATTGGGATTGCATTGAATCTGAATATTAATTTGGGTAGAATGGACATTTTTACTATATTAATTTTTCCAATCCATGAGCATGGGAGATCTTCTCATCTTTTGATGTCTTCTTCAATCTCCTTCTTCAGGGGTTTAAAAATTTTTGTTGTAGAGATCTTTGGTGTCTTTGATTAAGTTTGTTCCTAGGTATTTTATTGTTTTTGTGGCTATTGTGAGTGGGAAGGTCTTCTTGTATTCATTCTCCAGTTGCTTATTGTTGGTGTAAAGAAAGGCTACTGATTTTTCTAGGTTAATTTTGTATCCTGCCACTTTACTGAAACTATTAATCAGTTCTAGGAGTTTTCTGGCAGCATTTTGTTGCATCCCTTAGGTAAACTATCACATCACCTACAAAGAGTTATAGTTTGACTTCCTCTTTTCTAGTTAGTACTCCTTTGATTTTCCCTTTCTTGTCTTCTTGCCCTAGGAAGCGTTTCAAGCATTATATTTAAGAGCATAACTTGTTCTGATGTCTTATAAGGATACAAATCCTACTGATCAAAGTCCCTCCCACATCACCATATTTAATTTTAATTGATTTCTTACTTCAAATACAATCTCACTGGATATTAGAACTTCAAAATATAAATTTTGGAGAACATAGGTCTCAGTTCATAATGGCATTTTAAGAGTTTGTCTTCTGGGTATCAGGTGTTTACATTAGATTTTCATAGCAAAGGAGATAAAAGAAAATAAAAATATTATTTAGATAGATTCTATCTATCTATCTATCTATCTATCTATCTATCTATCTATCTATCTTATTTTGAGACAGGCTCTCATTATGTATACCAGGTGGGCTTTGAACTCACAGAGACCTGCTACTTCTGTCTCTCCAGTGCTGGGATTAAAGGTGTGCAACATCATGCCCAGCTAAGAAATTTTGAGATTGATTATTCAAACCACTGCCTTGGTAATATTTCTTTTAGTGTCATTAAGTTCTTGCTTTTATCTACCTATAAATTTCTAGGTAGTTGAAATTGAACATCTTAAATTTTATTCAGGGGCCAGAGAGATAGGTAAGAGCACTGGTTGCTCTTACAGAGGACATGAGTTTTATTCCCAGAACCTACATGGAGGCTAGCAACTGTTCATAACTATAGTTCCAGGGCATCTGATGCTTTCTTCTGACCCCCAAAGGCATTTCATGACACACGTGCACTTATATACATGCAGTCAATATACTCTTACACATAAAATAAAAATAATTAAAAATGTGGGCCTGGAGAGATGGCTCAACAGCTAAGAGCACCGGCTGCTCTTGCTGAAGACCCACGTTTGATTTTTATCACTCACATGGTGGCTAACAACTGTCTGTAATTCCAGTTCCAGGGAATCCATCATCCTCATCTAACCTCTGAAGGGATTTCATGACATGGATGAACTTACATAATGCAGACAATACACTCATACACATAAAATAAAAATAATTAACAAAATATTAAAAATAATAGAATAAAATATTTAAATTTCTTCTTTAAAGTTAGGTAGTGAATGATTAGAAAAGTGGAAAATTTTCATTATTTGAAGACAAAATGGCCAGAACATTCTTTCTTCTCCTTATTGTGTTTGTTGATGTCATATCTTATGATTTTAGGACCATTTTAACATCACCCATAACACCAGATATGGTCACTGGATGTTGTTTCTTCGTAATGACATTTAAAAAAACTCTGGAAAGACTCATAAAAAGATGCAGGACATGTATGGCAGAGTGCAGGGACTTGGGTGGGGTGGGGGGCATGGAAAGGGAAGCGATTCTAGATTCGACTAATGATGTATGATCTATGGAAAAAGTTTAATAACAATTAAAAAGAGTATTAGTATAAAAGCAGAGCTCTCTGTGTCTTTATTGCTCATGGCTGGATGAAGAAATAAAGCAAAGGCATAAAATTGAAAAAAATTTTCTTAAATGGACTAACTGATCATGTAACACACTGTTCTCACAGACACCTCAAGATAATATTCAGAACTACACAAACATTTTCCTCCAAAGCAGAAAAATGTACATGCAAGGAATTTCTTTCACATTAGCAAAAATTGTCTTGTGTTTTGTTTGTTATAAATTTATGTTAGCATAGATCCTGTTCTGTATTGTTACCTCTGTGTATAATTCTGTCACTATCTTCAGAGTACATTATGCTGATTTTTCCTCTTTACTTTTCTGACATCTTGAATTATTTTAATAGACCCACTGTTCTCTGGAATTAGTCTTTAGTAAGACTGTATAATGTGTTAGCTACTAGGCTGTGTCCTATGGATATGGTGGTAACGCGATAAGAAAAAGATACTGCTCCTGGGAATCATATGGCTAGTGGGGAAGATCACAAACTGTAAATGAATATAAACTACACTGTCTAGCACCAGAATATGTTGTAAAGAAAGCAAATCAAGATGGATGAATGGAGAGTCCAGGATAGAAGATTGAAGCACAGCCACATATATATCCAGTGGAGGAAAATTCCAGGAAAAGAACAAACATCAAGACATTGAAATTGTAAAACTTTATTTTAAAATGTTCAGTTCAAGTCCTATTCCCTGTTCTTTTAATCATTTTTCTTAAGTGTTTTGTTTTGTAGTAGGGTTCAAGTATAGGAAGAAGGCTTTACATAATGAGACAGAAGCTGAGTACATGCAATTTCAGCCACCTGGTATTTGACAAAGGGTCCAAGAAGACTCAATGGAGGAAAGACAGTATCTTCAGCAAATGGTGCTAGAAAAACTGGATCACTGCTTGTAGAATGAAAATAAACCCCTACATTTCATGTTGTGTAAAGTCAACTCTAAATGTATCAAAGGCCTCAATGTTAATCCTGAAACTGAAAATGTTACATGAAAACATTGGTAGTAACCCACAAGATAAGTGTAGGAAAAGACTTTTTTTTATTGATGCTTTGTGTATTTCATACATCATTTTTCAATTCAGTTCAGGTATATTTCCCCTTCCCTTCCCCCCACCCCACCCCATCTCAGATCATGCATTCTGCCATAACTGTCCTAGTCTTTCTCTCAGTTTTTTTCATTTTTTAGCAATAAGTGATAATTTATGAGTACAAGCATCCTTCATGTAAAACCAATTTGCAAGCAGTTGTGCCCAAACCCACATAGCCCCTTGGTACCACCATCCAGCAGGGGGGGGTGTGCTGTATGTTCAATCAAGTTGATCAAATGAGTGTCCAGGCTATATTGCTGTAGTTTCACCATTCACCCCAATTGCAGCCCTTACATTCTGCCACACCTCCTCTACTGCAGATTGTTCCCTAGGCTTAGAAAAGGGGCACAGGTGGATGAGAAGCAAAACAGTCTACTTTCTCTGGAGCTGTTGTCTTAAGACTTTCTAAATTAGACAGCAGTTGCACAGGAAATAAGGCCAACAATCAACAAGTGTGACCTCATTAAACTTAAAAGCTTCTGTACAGCTAAAGAAACAATCAGAGAAGTGAAGAGAAAACCCACAGAGTGGAAGGAAATCTTCACCAGCGACACATATAACAGAGGTTTAACATCCAGAATATATAAATTTCTCAAAAAACAAAGAACAAGAAAACAAATGATCCAATTAAAAGATGGACTAAAGATCTGAATAGAGAGTTTGCAAGAGAAGTAAAGATGGCTAAGAAACATCTTAAAAAGTGTCCAACATGGCTAATAATTAATGAAATGCAAATGAAAACCACTTTAAGATTTCATCTTACTCCAGTAAGACTAGCTAAGACCAAGCAAACAAACGATACCAAATGCTGGAGAGGGTGTTGTGAAAGGGGAACACTCATTCACTTTGGATGGGATTGCAAACTCAAGCAGCCTCTATGGAAAGCAGTGTGGAGAACTCTTAAAAGACTAAAAATGAGCCTACCATTTGACCCAGTCATACCACTCCTCAGTGTATACCCAAAGGATTCATCTTATAGCAGAGATATGTGCACAACCATGCTTATTGCTACTCTTTTCACAATAGTGAAGAGCTAGAAGCAACCAAAGTGTCCCTCAGTTGATGAGTGGATAATGAAAATGTGGTGCATCTACACAATGGAGCAGTGGTAAAGAAAGACAACATCATGAAATTTTCAGGTAAATGGATAGAACTAGAAGCTGTTACACTAAGTGAAGTAACAAAGTCTCAGGAAAACAAATGACTTATGTTATCCATCATTTGTGGCTCCTAATACCAAATCCTTGTCTGTAAGTCAAAGTGGGTAACTGGTCAGTAAAGATAATACCATATTGACTGACATAGCTGTAGATATAGCTTGAAGTATATTTCTCTATTTTCTTCAGTTCTACAATTTAGGATAAAGGATAAATCTCTTTTTATAAAGTACATTAAATCATACTTCAATTTGTTCTGTATTTAGGAATTTAAAGTTATTTTTCTTTTTACCTGCATGCAAGTTTATGGTTTAACTGCAAATCCCCAAATACATTTTGGAATTAACATTTAGTTTATTTCAGACTTTGTAAATGTGGATTGAAAAAAAAAAGACAGAAGCAAGTTCTCCATGGAGATGATTAAGATTAGGCCGTCTAAGCATCTGAGTCCCTCTGGTTTTGCCAGGCTGCTCATGTTGTCTCAGAGCTCCTGTTAAGTTGGGTTTGTTAAGTTTACTGGCCACTTTTTTGCTCCTGTTCCCATTATTAACTCCTTAAAAGTAATTATTGTCACCTATAATACTTAAGCTCTTTCGTACACTGTTCTAAAAGTGGAGGTGAACCATGGTCCTTGCTAACCAAGAATTGTTTATTTCTGCTTGTGACCTGCTCTCAGGATGACAGAAGCAGAAATTCTACATCAGAGTATAAGAATTTAAACTCTGCTGCTGTTTACTGAAGCTAGATGTCATATAAATTTATACTTGCATATATTTAAAACTTCCAGATTATAAAATGCAGATTCATTCATTTATCCACAATACATCCACTAGGAGCCAGATAACTATTATTATATACATTTTGATATACAGTAGCAAAAATGATAAGACAATTAAAATAATAAACTGTTCATTGGACCATTGGGTTATATATAAGATGATACACACAATGCCAGGAACATGGCAACAAATAAATGTTTGACAGAGATTTCTTTTGACAGAAAATTCAACTCTCCCTGCAAGGATAGTGACAGCTTATTGTTGCCAGTGACCATTGCCCCAGGACCCAGATTCAGGTGCTCATATAACATGCTCCAAGGCAGAAACAGCTTTTTGAAACTTTTATAAAGAACAAAAGAGTTTGATGAGGTCCCATTTGTCTACTGTTGACCTTATTTCCTGCACAGCTACTGTCTGATTTAGAAAGTATTTTCCTGGGGCTGGAGAGATGGCCTAGCGGTTAAGAGCGCCGACCGCTCTTACAGAGGACCCGGGTTCGATCCCCAGCGCCCACATGGCGGCTGAGAACCGTCTGAAACTCCAATTCCAGGAGAACTCCAGTTCCAGGGGAATCCGACGCCCTCTTCTGACCTCCGCGGCATTGCACGACACGGGTGCACAGACCTACATGCAGACAGTACACTCATACACAAAGAAAAATAAATAAAAAATTAAAAAAAAAAAAAAAAGAAAGTATTTTCCTACACCTATGTCCTGTAGGTTGTTGCCAACTTTTTCTTCTATCACCTTCAGGGTTTCAGGCTTCACGTTGAGATCTTTGATCCACTTGGAGTTGATTTTTTCTTTTATTATATATATATATATGTACAATATATATATGTACAATATATATATGTACATATATATAGTACAAGATTATGTTACAAATCAAATCTAGAGCCATTTCCTCCTCCCTACCTCTTCCCCCAACCAGAGCTCATGTATTCTGCCAAACATGTTTTTCATTTTTTTCTGAGTCTTTCTCAAAATTATCGATGCAGAAGTTGACTGTTTCTGTTGTTGATGTTCTTTCCAATATGCATCACTCCCAACTACTTGGACAAAAGCTCAAGGAACCCTGCACAAGAAATACTTACAACTAGGTAATTGGCCCTAGCATCCACAGATAAGGGATACCATTCATTGTTTATTTTTCTGCGACTGTGTTACTTCACTTAACATAATATCTTCTAATTCCATCCATTTACCTGCAAAGGTCATGATGTCATCTTTCTTTACTGCTGCATAGAACTCCATTGTGTAGATGTGTCACATTTTTGTTATCCAGTCATCAGTTGAGGGGCACTTGGGTTGGTTCCAGCTTTTTGCTATTGTGAACAGAGCTGCAACAAACATGGCTGTGCATGTATCTCTGTGGTAAGATGAGTCTTGTGGGTATATACCCAGGAGAGGTATGACTGGGTTGGGTGGTAAAATCATTTTGAGTCTTCCAAGGGTTCTCTACACTTCTTTCCATAGTGGCTGTATTAATTTACATTCACACCATCAGTGGATGAGTTTTCCCCTTTCCCCACAATCTCGCCAGCACTTAGTATCATTTGTTTTTTTGATACTAGCCAGTCTTATCAGAGTGAGATGATATCTTAAAGTGGTTTTAATTTGCATTTCCTTAATTATTAGAGACATTGAACATTTTTTAAGATGTTTCTCAGCCATCTCTAATTCCTCACTTGTGAAGACTGTTCAGCTCTTTGTTCCATCTTTTGACTGATTCATTTGTGTTTTTTTTTCTTCTTCTTTTTTTTTTTTTGAGTAATTTATATATTCTGGAAATCAATGCTTTTGTGAAACCCAAAACTCTGAAGGTGATAGAAGAAAAAGTTGGCAGCAGCCTACAAGACATAGGTGTAGGAAAAGACTTCCTAAATCAGACAGCAGCTGCACAAGAAATAAGATTGACAATTGACAAATGGGACCTCATTAAACTCAAAAGCTTCTGTACATCAAAAGAAACAATCAAGGAAGTGAAGAGAAAACCCACAGAGTAGGAGGAAACCTTTACTGCAGACCCATCTGACAAAGCATTGGAGTTGATTTTTGTATAGGGTGAGAGGTAGGGGTTTAATTTTGGTCTTCTACAAATGGTGATCCAGTTTTGCCAGCACCATTTGCTGAGTATGCTATCCTTTCTCCACTGAGCTTTTTTTGCCCCTATGTCAAATGTGAGGTGGCTGAAATTGTATGAACTCAAGTACCAGTACCAGGCTGTCTTTATGACTATGGCCCTATAATATAGCTTGAAGTGTTGTAGAGCAAACCCCCCCATTGCATTTTTCGCTCAGGGTCGCTTTAGCTATTTGGGGTCTTTTATTTTTCCATATGAATTTAAGGACTTTTTTTCCACGTCTGTGAAGAAGCTCATGGGGATTTTAATTGGGATTGTGTTGAATGTGTATATCAATCTGTGTAAAATGGACATTTTTTAAAATTTTATTTATTTCCGTATGTGTATGAATGTACTGTCTGCATGCAAGTCTGTGCACCCATGACGTGCAATGCCATGGAGGCCAGAAGAGGGTGTCGGACTCCCCTGGAACTGGAATTCTGGAATTGGAGTCTCAGACAGCAAATGGGACCTTGTCAAACTCAAAAGCTTCTGTACAGTGTAAGAAACAATCAAGGAAGTGAAGAGAAAACTCACAGTGTGGGAGAAAACCTTCACCAGTGATACATCTGACAGAGCATTAACATCCAGAATAAATAAACTACTCAAAAAACAAAGAAGAAAACAATCGACCTACTTAAAAGATGGAGTAAAGAGCTGAACAGAGACTTCACCAGTGAGGAAGTAAAGATGGCTTAGAAACACCTTAAAAAGTGTTCAACATTATTAATAAGTAAGGAAATGCAAATTAAAACCACTCTTAGATATTATCTCACTCCAATAAGACTGGCTAAGATCAAGAAAACAAAAGGCACCAAATGCTGGAGAGGTTGTGGGGAAAGGGGAACACTCATCCACTGCTGGTGGGAATGTAAACTCATACAACCACAATGGAAAGCAGTGTGGAGAATCTTAAAAGACTCAAAATGAGCCTACCACCTGACCCAGTCATACCACTCCTGGGTACATAACCACAAGACTCATCCTACTGCAAAGACACATGCACATTTATGTTTAATGTACATTTATGTTTATTGCAGCTCTCTTCACAATAGCAAAGAGCTGGAACCAACCCAAATGCCCCTCAACAGATGAGCAGATGACAAAAATGTGGTACATCTACATATTGGAGTACTATTCAGATATAAAGGAAGATGACATCATGAACTTAGCAGGTAAATGGATGGAACCATTAGCCATTATGCTAAGTGAAGTAACACAGTCCCAGAAAAACAAGAGGTGAATGGTTTCCTTCATTTGTGAATGCTGACATCAAATCCCCAGATTAAAGGATGTGCAAAGGAAGAAGGATTAATAAGAAATAAAGAACAGACTTACCAGTTTACACCTTTCTTCTTCTAATGCAATAAATAGCCTTGCAAACTCTTTCAGTGATTGAGCTATTTTTTTATAAAATAATAAAGAAAAGGATTGATTCTGCTGCTATTACATAGCAGCAAACATTACAATGAAGCTAGCTATTAATTTGTATATATTGTGTATTTTATGTTTGTATAACTGTAAAACCAAATATACAGCAAAAAAAAAAAAAAAAGAACAAAAGAAAGTCATTAATGAAAGCACCTTCCAAATATATTTGTTAGGTTGGTCTTGAAATGTCAGGAGGCTTTCAGGTCATGGAGGATGGAGCCCTCCCTCATCATCAGCAGCTTGTAAAACCAGGAACTGAAGAGCCAGAAAGGGATCTGAGTTGCTTACATGTCCCTGGGTGGAGACCTGACATTCTGAACTGCATGAAAAACAATAAGATCAATATTATGCTAGAGACTTTTTAGTGGAGAACATAGATACAAATCTTGGAAATGATCCTCATTTGATATGTGTTTATTCTATCTGTGGCAAAGAGATGTTGGTTCACAGCTCACTAGGAAGCCATGCAGCACCTATAAATATGGATACAGAATTTAGAGGAATTAAAAACTAGCATGAATCTGGGTTCTCAGTTGTTTTGGAGAGTTGCCAAATCAGTCCCGGGTTTTCCACTCAGTGCCTATGATAATATATATATATATATATATATATATTTAGATAGAACTATTAAAAAATTATAAATATATATATCCATTGATATTTATATATATAAATATATATATTGTATATATATAAATATAGATTTATATCTATACATATATCTTTATATCTACATAATATCTATTCTCTAGCCTCATATCCGATTTCGATATACTATCTATTTCTATCTCTCACCTTATTTCTATGATACCTATCTCAACTCTCTCTTTCTCTATCACTCATTTCTCTCTTCCTCTATCCTCGAGCCTCTTATCCTCCTCAATCTCTTTCTCTCTCTCCCTAGCGCTCTCTCTCTCTCCGCGCGCGCGCGCGCGCGAGCGCGCGCAGCCTGCCCCCGCACCGCCGAGAGTGGTTTAAGATGCTGGTATTGTCTGGGAGGCTAGGATAAGGCATGGGTTCGGTTACTCATAGCTACATACATTCTCTAACCAATAGGTCTACACGAATGTTTGCATTCTCAGTGGTAAATTTTTTTGCTTAAATTCCTTAGGTGGTTATCCCCATAACAAGCCCTCCTTTATTGACAAAATGTGAGGCTTCATTTCTGCTAACAATTTCTTCTTATCACCACTTGTAAATCCTTTTCCCTCCATGAATTTTAGGTACTCCAACTTCAAGAACTTGTCTGGATCTTTACTGTTGTCTTGTGGATGATATTTCCCTTTCATCAGGAATACTACGGATTGTGGCTGTTTCTTTTTTGTTTTCTTCTTTTCTTTCTTTCTTCTTTTCCCTTCTTATTCTGTCTGTTTCTTGTCTTTCTTCTTTCTTTCTTTTATTCTTCTTTTCTTTTCTTTTTTCCCTTCTTTTTTTTTCCTTTCTTGTTTTTCTTATTTCGGATCTTTCTCTTTTCTTCTCTTATTCTTCCTTTTCTTTCTTTCTGTTTCTTTCTTTCTTTCTTTTTCTTCCTTTCTTTTTTTTTTTTTTTTTTTTTTTTTTCTTCCTTCCTTTCTCGTTTCTTTCTTCTCTTTGGTTCGTTTCTTTTTTCGTTTCCTTTCCTTTTCTCGGTCTTTTCTCTTTGCTTCTGTCTTTCTCTTTCCGTTGGTTCTCTCCTTTTCTTTTCCTTTTTTCTTTTCTGNCTTCCTTCCTTCCTTCCTTCCTTCCTTCCTTCCTTCCTTCCTTCCTGGCTTTCTTTCTTTCTTTCTTTCTTTCTTTCTTTCTTTCTTTCTTTCTTTCTTTCTTTTTTGTTAACTGGGCTAGAGTCTGTCTATTTTGTTTATCTTTTCAAAGAACCAGCTTTTGGATTCATTGATTCTATGTATTGTTTTCTTTGTTTCTATTTCATTGATTTCTGCTCTGATTTTTGTTATTTCTTCCTGTCTGTCGGGTTTGGGTGCATTTGTTCTTGTCTCTCAAGTGTTTTTAGCTGCAGTGTTAGATCATTTATTTGTTCCCTTTCTGTTTTTTGATGTGGGTATTTAGGGCTATAAATATCCCTCTCCAGACTGCTCTTAAAGTATCCCACAGGTTTTGTTGTATTGTTGTGTTTTATTCATTCAGTTCCATGAATACTTTTATTTCACTCTTTATTTACTCCCTGACCCATTCATTATTCAGGATTGTGTTGTTTAGTCTCCGTGTGTTCTTGTAGCTAGTTGGACTTATTCTGTTGTTCATATTGAGCTTTATTGCACTGTGATCTGATAGAATGCATGGAATAATTTCTATCCTTTTGTATTCGTTGAGGTTCCTTTTGTGCCCCAGTATGTGGTCAGTTTTGGAGAATGTTCTGTGAGGTGCTGAGTAGAAAGAATATTCTCTGGTGTTTGGGTAGACTATTCTGTAGATGTCTGTGAGGTCCATTTGATGTATTGTATTGTTTAGTTCTGACATCTCTCTATTTTTGGTCCTGTTGATCTATCCAAGGGGCTCAGTGGGGTGTTGAAGTCCCCCACTATTAGTGTGTTAGGATTAATCTGTGTCTTGAGGTCCTGCAGAGTAGCGTTTATAAAGTTAGGTGCACCAGAGTTTGGTGCATAAACATTTAGGATTGTGAATTCTTCATGGTTCATTGTTCCTTTGATAGGGATGTAATGGCCCTCTTTGTCTCTTCTGATTAATTTTACTTTGAGATCTATTTTGTCTGATATTAGAATAGCCACTCCATGCTTATTTCTTGATACCATTCTCTTGGAATATTTTTTTTCCATCCTTTCACTCTAAGGTGGTGTCTGTCCTTGTGGTTGAGATGGGTTTCTTGTAGACAGCATATAGAAAGATCCAGTTTCCTAATCCATACTCTCAGTCTATGCCTTTTGATTGGAGAGTTTAGACCATTTGTATTTAAGGTTATTATTGAGAGATGTGTGTTGTTTCTTTTTACTTTATTTTTTTGTTTGCAATCTTGGTCTAGGTTTGTGTTTACTCTGTTATGCTTTTGTTGCTTTCTCTATTTAATTGCTTAGAGATAGTTGCTCCTTTTCTCTGTTCTTTGGATTGCTTCGAGGATTTTCTGGTGTTGGTTTCTTAGACACATATTCTTTCATCTTTTTCATGTTGTGAAAGATTTTTCTTTCTCCTTCAACTATAATTGACATTTTTGCTGGGTATAGTAGTCTGGGTTGGCATCTGAAGTGGTTTAGTACTGGGAATACTTTGGTCCACATTCTTCTAGCTTTCATAGTTTGCACTGAGAAGTCAGCTCTGATTCTGATGGGCTTCCTCTTATATGTAACTTGTCGTTTTTCTCTTGTGGCTTTCAGTATTTTGTCTTCGTTTTGAGCATCTAGTGCTTTAACAATTATTTGGCGTGGGGAATTTCTTTTCTGGTCTTGTATGTTTGGTGTTCTATGTGCTTCTTGTATTTGTATGGGTTTGTCTTTTTCCTGTTTGGGGAAATTTTCTTCTATTATCCTGTTGAAGATCTGGTCAATAGTGTTGTCTTGGGATTCTTCTCCTTCCTCTATCCCTATGATGTGGGGGTTTGTTTTTTCAGTGTCCCACATTTCCTGGTTGTTCCACTCTTGTGTTTTTAAAAATTTTTCATAATCTTTACTTGAGCATTCTAGTTGGTCCATGTTATCCTGCAGGTCTGATATTCTTTTATCTGCTTCTTCCATTCTGCTTCTGAGGCTTTTTCACACCCTTTCCTGTTGATTGGATGAATGTTCAACTTCCTTTTTCATTTCATCCTGTTATTTCTTTAATATTTCTACTTCCTTGTGGAGCTTGCCATTCTCTTCTTGTAGCTCCTTGGTTTATTGGTCATTTTCTTTTTTCATTTCAGCCTGGGATCTTTTCAGCTTTTACGTTTCCTTCTGGAGATTGTCATTTTCTCCCTTTAGTTCTTTCTAACGTTTGTCATTATCTCCCTGTAGGTCTGCTTGAGTTTCTCAATCTCTCCCCTTAGTTCTTTCCAACGTTTGTCATTATCATCCTCTTGGTACTTCTTGAGGTTTTCATTCTCTTTCCTTAGTTCTCGAATTTCTTTGAATATGTCCACAATTTTTCTTCTAACATCTGTGTCTTGGTTTCCTTTCAGGGAGATCTTGTTGTAGGAATCTTCCGCAGGGTTCATAGAGTTTGGTGTGGTTTTATTATGAGCTTTTCCCCATGGTTTTGTGTGTGTGTGTGTGTGTGTGTGTGTGTGTGTGTGTGTCTTTGCATGTGGATTTGTTTGTTTATTTGTTTCTTTGGGTTCTGGTGCCTCAACGCTGGCTGCACAGACTATAATCACTATTACTGCACCTGCTAGATCTTCTGCACCACAGGCTGAGGGGGGTGGGTTTGCTACCTTGGCCCATGCTGGTACCCTGTTGGCAAACTCACACCAAGAGCTGGGCGCATGCTGGTTTGTGCTGTGTGCTCCTCTGACTCCCCCCACTGTGGGCTGGAATCTGAAAGTTGGAAGGTACTGGGTGATACCAAGCCTCCAAGGGGCACAGGGGTGTCCCTCAAATCACCCAGGCAGGCGGTGCTCACCTGGTCTTTTGCAGGTTGTTGTTGTGCAGGACACAGGTGAAGTCTGCTCATAGCATGAGCTGGGCGCATGCTGGTGTGCTGTGTGTACATCTCCAAAATCTTTTTTTTTTTTNTGGTCTTTTTTCCAGACAGGGTCTCTCTGTAGCCCGAGCTGTCCTGGAACTCACTCTTTAGATCAGGCTGTTCTTGAACTCACAAAGATCCGCCTGCCTCTTCCTCCAGAGTGCTAGGATTAAAGGCATGCGCCACCACTCCTGGCCAAAATCTATTTTCAAAATACATTTAGTTACAAATTATGTGTTGAGGGAGAAAGCTAGATATCAGTTGCACAGGCACATTTTAAATTTGATCTTAATTAAAGCACAGATAGAGAATGTAGCACTGCATCTAATGTGTCTTCTATCTCTAGGTATGCTAAATGGCCATCCCTCAGCACTGGAAAAGATTTGTTCAGAATCACTAGCCTGTGTCTTTATTCCCTCCAAGTTCTCCCATGTCCCTGTATGTCAATGGCCAGCTTTACCTTTGCCCTTTGACTTCTGCACTAGAGCAATATCCATCAGGTATTATTTATCTTGCAGGGCTTCCTTGAGTTGGGAGCTCAGGACACATCCCAAGGAGTTGCAAGAAGAACTGAAATCATTATGAGCAGGGAATCAGGGCATATTGCATTTCTTAGGGTTAGCTGATAAATTGTTAATGAGCCTTCAAATTTCCTGTAAGGGTGATCTGTAAGTTTTCTTCAGTGAACGCCTGACTTATTATATCCCAATTATACATGGTTATCTAAGTAATGTGTTAAAGTGGCAATAGCAAAAGTTTGGGGATAAAAGACTGAATTCTGTCAATTCTTCAGAAATGTGATTTGAAATGAGTAGCTGAACTTACAGACGTCAGTTGTGGAATGGAGTTTATCTTACTGTTTTGAGGTGATGGTAGATAATACACAGTAAGTGAAGGCGATTTACATACAGTGAGACACTTTAAACAGATAGTTATAAAATCTCATGAGTGAGATTTTACTCTGATGTAATTTAGCTTCCAGTCCAAGCCTATGAATATTACATGTCCTTGCCAGATGAAGGTGAAGTCTACCCTAGACTAACTCAAATGTCTGATAGCCCCGTGGTCTGTGACATTGATGACATTGTCCATTCTGTGTTCAGATCCTGACTTCTTTGCTTACTTCTGTGGTATCTTAAATGATTTACTTGCTCAGTCTTTCTAAGTCACAGTTATCTTGTCTGTAGAAATAGGACATTGATTTTTTTAACTGCAGTTAGGCTGATTTAGGGATTTATGAGAGAAGTTGTTGCAAAGTAGTTATTATGGTGCCTGGTATACAGAAAATTATGTTATTAAATGAATTTATTACTCTTGGCTCAAGATGATGGTGTGATTCTTGGAAGATGGTGGGTGACATTTAATTTTTCTTCTCCATAAAAGGGTAAGAGGGCGCCGTGGGGCACACATCTTACTGTAAGAGCACAGGGCAGCTGTGGAAGCTGCATAGGTCTCTTTTATCCCTTAAACTGTTTTTTGACATTTAATTTAAAGTCATCCTCATTTTAATTTAACTAATTCCGTGTTCTTCAATGAATGAAAGGTGAACAATATTTTATAGATATTGTGACTCCATTTTCTGTCTAATGTATGATATATTACAGTTTTAATGCTTCTTTATTTTATAGGGATAACATTGTGAGAAATAATAAAACTAAACCTAATCGTACATTTATCTAACTTTAATGTTGGGAAGAGGATTAAAATATATGAAATATGTCTTCTGGGAAAGCTTGTATATGTGAGCAAATATTTAAGGATTTATAATAGAAATTAATGAAAGTATTCCTATTAAAATGATAGAAGCTATAAGTTTCTATAATGAAACTAAAATGGATCACAAAACTCAGTACCTGAACAAATTAGTATGGAATATCAGATAAGAGAAAAATAAAGGGAAAGAATGCCATTTTAAAAAATGCGGAACCACCAAGCGTGGTGGCACACGCCTTTAATCCTAGCACTTGTACTTGGGAGGCAAAGGCAGGTGGATCTCTGTGAGTTCAAGGCCAGCCTGGTCTACATAGTGAGTTCCAGAATAGCCAGAGCTACAGGGAGACCCTGTCTCAAAAATACCAAAAAAAAAAAAAATGGAGAACCAAAAACCATAGAACATTATAAGAGAATACTTTAAAAACCTATACTCTAGGGGGCTGCAGAGATGGCTAAGCAATTAAAAGCACTGACTGCTCTTTCAGAAGACCCAGATTCTATTCCCAGCACCTACAGGGCAGCTCACAACCATCTATAACTTGAGTTCCAGGGGATCAGACAACATTTTTGATCTCGTAGGCATTTCACAACAGAGATGCACTAACACACATTCAGACAATACACTCAGATGCATAAAATAAAAATAATACATAAAATATTTTTTAAAAATTTAAAACATAATCTATTAAATTTAAAAGTATATAAGAGATTGATGAATTTCCTTTTTTCCCCAGATGTTAGATGTTTTATTTTGGTTTGTTTTATTCATACTTCTACAATAGAGCTTGATAATCCAAGACAATTCCGTGTTTGAATTTATTGTCAGAAACCTTACACTGGATAGTGGCAGAGAGGTAATTCAGGGTGGCTATTGCCTAAGTAGGCAGCGGCAAAATTCCCATGTAAATACAACACTCAGATACATAATAAGTTCATTTATTCTTTACTGATATCACTACTGTCATTCAGCTCTAGGAGAAGTGTGGATAAAGAATGCTATAATAGAGTGTCATGTTTATACTTTGCATATATACGTCTTTAGTTTTACTTGGTAGGAGGCTCCTTGGAAGAGATGTGCCAGTGCAATTTATCCTGGTCCAATTTTTAAGAATTATCCCAGATATTACCATGAAAATTAATCATCTATCTTCCTGAAAATCAGATTCATATTTAAGTGAGTTTGAGTCTATTACCCTGAAATGGGAATAAAATGTATTTCTGCAAAAGAATTTTGACATAGATATTTCTTGGAACATGTTAGAAAAAAGTACAATGGAAGATGAATGACACCATGTTCCACTATCTGTATATAAGTTGTTCATTGTGCTTGCATTTTAACAAACTGTAATATTAATACTGTGGTGGTTTGAATTAGAAATATGCCCCATATTCTCAAGAATTTGAACACTTGGTTTATGGTCCACAGTGTCAATATTGAAGAAATTTCATGGAACCTTTTGAAGGGGTAACCTTGCTGGAGTAAGTTCACTCCTGGAGGCAAGATTTGAGAGTTCACAGCCTTGGCTCATCTCTAGTTATCTCTCTGTGCCTCCTTCTCCAAGGTGGACTCTTCTCCCCCTGGAACCGTAAGTTCAAATAAACTCTTCTTTCTTTAAGTTGTTTTGTCATAGCAACAGAAAAGCAACCAATACAAAAACATATTTCATAAAAATGTTTTTACATATTTATGTAGATTTTATTTATACCAACAAATGTGATGATTTAAGGGATAACAGTCTTTGTTTAGTTGTGAAGGACCTCATAAGCACTAGACAGAAAATGTCAAGTACTAATTTGCTACAATACGGTTTATGAGAAATATACACTTAAAAAAAGAGAAATATACACTTTAAATATACTTGAACTCAATTTCCAAGAATGTACACATATATGATTCCTGCACACATAATATGAAAACTTGTTTTTCAAATTGTTTTCTGATCATGCATGGTGGCACATGTCTTTAATCTTAGCCCTCTGGAGACAGAGGCAAGCAGATGTCTGTGAGATTCAGAGCAGTCTGGTCAACATAGAGAGATGGGGCTACAAGAAAATTCTCAAAGAAAATGATAAACAACACTTTATTTTGTGCTATGATTTCTAATATTCACCTTGGTATATTAAGGTAAATTTACAGTTTAAATACATCTGAAATATCTATCTGCTATTAAAGTGTGATTAAAATGTAAAACATATATATTCTTTATGAGTTGGGTCTTTATTTCAAGCCTTTGTTATCTGTCTGCAAAATCATCAAAAATGTAATTGACATTTACTCTCTTCAAGGCTTCAGTATTCATGGGGCCCAGGTTATTACAATAGAACTGAAATCATTAGAATGAAGCTTCTCATGCGAAGCTGGAATAGTCCTCCTCATGTTCCTACACTGGCCGTTAGATGGCCTGCATGAGATTACCCCTGGTGCCCAGACTTCTCCCACCATGGCTTCTTATAGGCAAAAAACTTGCAGAAGCAACATAAGCATAAAATCTTTAAATTCTATCTTAGTTTCTTTTATGGTTGATGTGACATAAGATTCTTGCAGTCCATCCCTATAGAAGAAAGAAGTCCTAGGGGCAGCAGTCAAGCTGTGTCCTTAATGATAAAGAAAAGAGCAGATGATCAGTGCTTGCTAGTGGTTGGATCCTTTTCCCAGGCTTCACTGTCAAGGATGCTCTGCCAAGAAATGGTCCCACCCTTAGTATGTGGGTGTTCTTATTTCAATTAAACCAAAATTATCAGGCATACCTAGAAGCCCATCTCTTAGATGATTCTAGATCTTGTCAAGTTGAGAACTACATTAGCCATCACAAAATGCCATTCCCTCTGGGAAGCTTTGTATATTACAAGTCTGAGGCCACTCCATCCACAGCAGGCACAATAAGTCAGGAAGATAGATTAACAGTTAGATCCACTTTATCCAGTATCTCACTAGGAATCTGGATGATTATTTATATTTTTTAGTTCAATGCCCACAAATGACAGAAAAGGGCAATAGATACCCTGGAACTGGAGTTACAAATGGTTGTTGACTGGGAACCAAACCTCTATCCTCAAAAAGAGCAGCTAATGCTCTTGACTACTGAGCCTTCTCTAGCCCCAGTATTCACATAATTCTATGTGGCTCTGTAAATGATGTTCCCAGCAGGGAAGATCAGTTTATTAATTCACAAATCACTTCTGTTACACTTTTATTTTTGAAGATGTTAATTTTCTGGTTTAAATAAAACCTCTAATCTTAAGTATGGACATTAGCCTCCAAGAGTGTTATTCTCCTCTATTTTGATAGCAGCAACTCACAGAGCTTAAATATTGCGATCATAGCCACTATCTTATGAAACCAGATAGCAGGTTTAACAGGAATGAATGACCACATTTACTTTTGTAAATCAGGCAGTAAACAGTTAGTAGTCATTTCTTTCTTCATGTAGTTACACCATATTCACTAGAATATCATTTCAATATTTACAGCATTCAGTAATGTCATGTTCCTATAGAAAGCTTATCTTTGTTTTATACCAGTAGTAAAATTAAATTTAAACTTCATAGATGTTTTTACTAATATAAGCAGTACAATGGAGAAAGCACAGGATTGTGTCTTAACCAGTTTTTAGAAATTAGAACATGAAAAAAAAAAAAAAAAGACTGGGTCAAAGAACTGACTGAAATGGTGAACTTCTATCCGAAGCAGTAAACATCTGCCTCGAAAATTTTAAAAGAGACTGAGAAAAAGATGAAAAACATGTATGGCAGAATGCATGAGCTGTGGTGGGGTGGGAGGGGGCAAGGAAGGGGAAATGGGTCTAGATTTGATTGGGAAATGTATGTTATATGAAATGCACAAAGCTTCAATAAAAAATTGGCTTTGAAAAAAAAGAAATTAGAACACAAAAAAATAATTTTTAAAAAAGTTATGTTAAGGGCTGGAGAGATAGCCTAGCAGTTAAGAGCACCGACTGCTCTTTCAGAGGACCCAGGTTCGATCCCCAGCACCCACATGGTGGCCGAGAACCGTCTTTGACTCCAGTTCCAGGGGAATCCAACAACCTCTTCTGATCTCCGCAGCATTGCATGACGTGGGTGCACAAACCTACATGCAGACAGTACATTCATACACATACCAAAAAAAAGTCATGTTAATTAGTTCAGATATATAGTCTATTGCATGTAAGTCCTTTGAATGCTTTCTTTTTTATGTTCAGGAATTCATATGTTTCCCTTTAATTTTATATTACTCTAAAATATTAATACACACCTTCCACCCATATACATTAATTACCATGTCCAAAAATAAGTGGTAAGTTAATTCTAAGGCCCATTAAGAGATTCACATTATAACAGCACATTTGCTTTCAGATAGAAAGAAATACAATAATAACATTGCTCAGCTTGCCTTTCAACTGGGGTTTTGGTGCTAACATCCACATATGAGGGAAACTATTCCCCATTTGTTTTTTAGAGACTGTTACTTCACTTAGCATAATGACTTCAAGTTCCATTCATTTACCTGCAAAGTTCATGATGTCATCTTTCTTTACCACTGCATAGATCTCCATTGTGTATATGTACCACATTTTTGTTATCCACTCATCTGTTGAGGGGCATTTGAGTTGGTTTCAGCTCTTCGCTATTGTGAAGAGGGTTGCCATAAACATAGATGTGCATGTATATTTGAGGTAGGATGAGTCTTGTGGGTATATACCCAGGAGTTGTATGGCTGTGTCAGATAATAGGCTCATTTTGAGTCTTTTTTTTTTTTTTTTAAATTAGTTTTTTATTGATGCTTTGTGCATTTCATACATTTTTTCCAATTCAGTNTTTTTTCTTTTCCCCCCCCCCCCCCCCCACCCCATCCCAGATCATGCATTCTGCCATAACTGTCCTGCATCTTTCTCTCAGTTTTTTTTTTTTCATTTTTAGCTATAAGTGATAATCCATGAGTACAAGCATCCTTCATGCAAAATTTTAAGGGTTCTCTACACTGCTTTCCACAGTGGTTGTATGAGTTTACATTCCCACCAGCAGTGGATAAGTGTTCCCCTTTCCCCACAACCACTCCCGCATTTGGTATCTTTTGTTTTCTTGATCTTAGCCAGTTTTATTGGAGTGAGATGATATCTTAAAGTGGTTTTAATTTACATTTCCTTAATTATTGACGATGTTGAACAGTTTTTTTTTTCCTCAGCGATCTTTACTTCATCACTGGTGAAGTCTCTGTTTAGCTCTTTACTCCCTCTTTTGAATGAGTCATTTGTTTTCTTCTTTGTTTTTTGAGTAGTTTATGTATTCTGGATGTTAATGCTCTGTCAGTGGTGAAGATTTCCTCCCACTCTGCATTTTCTCTTCACTTCCTTGATTGTTTCTTTGGCTGTACAGAAGCTTTTGAGTTTGATGAGGCCCCACTTGTCAGCTGTTGACCTTATTTCCTGTGCAGCTGATGTTTGATTTTGAAAGTCTTTTCCTTCTCCTATATCTTGTAGATTACTAACAGACATTTTCTTCTATCACCTTCAGAGTTTTGGGTTTCAAGCTGAGGTCTTTGATCCACTTGGAGTTGATTTTTGTATAGGGTGAGAGGTAAGGGTTTAATTTTTTTCTTCTACAAATGGTGATCCAGTTTTGCCAGCACCATTTGCCGAAGATGCTGTCTTTCCTCCAATGAGCTTTTTTTGCCCCTTTATTGAATATGAGGTGGCTGAAATTGTATGAGCTCAAGTTTGGATCTTCAATTTTTTTTTATTTTATTTATTTTTGTATGTGCATGAGTGCACTATCTGCATGCAGGCCTGCACACCCGTGTAGTGCAATGCCGTAGGGGTCAGAAGAGGGTGTTGGACTCCCCCGGAACTGGAGTTCTCCTGGACTCGGAGTCACAGACGGTTCTCAGCCGCCATGTGGGCACCGGGGATCGAACCCGGGTCCTCTGCAAGAGCAGTCGGCGCTCCCAACTGCTAGGCCATCTCTCCAGCCCCCTGGATCTTCAATTTTGTTCCATTGGTCAACAGGTCTGTTTTTGTCCCAGTACCAGGCTTTTTTATGACTATAGCCCTGTAATATAACTTGAAGTCTGGTAAGGTGATCCCCCCCGTATTGCATTTTTCATTCAGGGTTGCTTTAGCTATTCGGGGTATTTTGTTTTTCCACATGAATTTAAGGATTTTTTTTAAGTCTGTAAAGAAACTCATGGGGATTTTAATTGGGATTGCATTGAATCTGTATATTAATTTGGGTAGAACGGACATTGTTACTATATTAATTTTTCCAATCCATGAGCATGAGAGGTTTTTCCATCTTTTGATGTCATCTTCAATCTCCTTCAGGGCTTTAATATTTTTTTTGTAGAGATCATTGGTGTCTTTGGTTAGGTTTGTTCCCAGGTATTTTATTGTTTTTGAGGCTATTGTGAGTGGAAAGGTCTCCTTGTAGTCCTTCTCTAGTTGCTTATTGTTGGAGTAAAGAAAGGCTACTGATTTTTCTAGGTTAATTTTGTACCCTGCCACTTTACTGAAACTCAAACATTTCTCTGAGTTTTCTGGTGGAGTCTTAAGCATCTCTTAGGTAAACTATCATATTATCTGCAAAAAGGGATAGTTTGACTTCCTCTTTTTCCAATTAGTACTCTTTAATTTCCCTTTCTTATTTCCCTAGCTAGCATTTCAAGTAATTTATTGAAGAGGAGTGACAATAGGGGGCAGCCTTGCTGGGTTCCTGCCTTTAAGGGAAATGCTTCTAATTTTTCTCCTTTTAGGATGATGCTGGCTGTAGGTTTGTTGCATATGGCTTTGATTATATTGAGGAATGTTTCCTTCAGTTCAATTTCCTCTAGGACTTTAATTTTTCATTTATTATTTCTTTTTTTTTTAATTTTTTTAATTAATTTTATTTATTTCTGTATGTGTATGAATGTACTGTCTGCATGCAAGTTTGTGCACCCGTGTCGTGCAATGCCACGGAGGTCAGAAGAGGGTGTCGGGTTCCCCTGGAACTGGAGTTCTCCTGGAATTGGAGTTTCAGACGGCTCTCAGCCGCCATGTGGGTGCTGGGGATCGAACCCGGGTCCTCTGCAAGAGAGTCGGCGCTCCTAACCGCTAGGTCATCTCTCCAGCCCCTCATTTATTATTTCTTATGTGTATGTACATTCATACACAAAAATTAAATAAAAAAATTCAAAAAAGAATAGAATAAAACAAAACAAACAAATGAAAAGAAGTAATTTGGGAGATTTCCCTCTGTATCCTTCTGAAAAGTTTGAGTAGTAAATGTTTTATAGAATTCTGCTGTGAAACCATCTGAGGCTGGGCTTTTTTTAGTTGGGAAGTTTTTTTTATTATGTCTTCAATTTCCTCATATATTATGGGTCTGTTTAAACTGTCAATCTCTTCTTGGTTAAGCTTTTTTGATTCCCAGGATTTCAAATATTCATCCATTTCTCTTAGGTTTTCAAATTTAGTAGAGTGTAGATTTTTGAAGTATTCTATTATGATTGTCTGGATCTTTTCTTTATCTGTTGTGATGTTTCGTCACAAATACTATTAATTTGGAGTTGCTCTTTATTTCTTTTGGTTAACTGGGCTAGAGGTCTGTCTATTTTGTTTATCTTTTCAAACAACCAGCTTTTGGATTCATCGATTTTTTTTGTATTGTTTTCTTTGTTTCTATTTCATTGATCTCTACTCTGATTCTTGTTATTTCTTCCTGTCTTTTGGGTTTAGTGTTCATTTGTTGTTGTCTCTCAAATGTTTTTAGCTATAGTGTTCGATCATTTATTTGTTCCCTTTCTATTTTTTTTTTTAATGTGGGCACTTGAGGCTATAAATTTCTCTTAGGAGTACTTTTTAAAGTATCCAACAGGTTTTGTTGTGTTTTATTGTCTTTTTCATTTAGTTGCATGATTACTTTTATTTCATTCTTTATTTCTTTCCTGACTCATTTATTATTCAGGATTGTGTTGTTTAGTCTCCATATGTTCTTGTAGCTATTTGGGCTTATTATAGTGTTAATATTCAGCTTTATTGCACTGTGGTCTGATAGAATGCATGAAATAATTTCAATCCTTTTGTATTTGTTGAGGGTTATTTTTGTGTCCCAGTATGTGGTCTATTATGAAGAATGTTCCATGGGGTGTTGAGTAGAAACTCTGTTCTCTGGTATTTGACTGGAATATTCTGTAGATATCTGTGAGATCCATTTGTTGTATTTTGCTCAGTTCCAATGTCTCTCTGTTTATTTTTTTGTCCAGTTGATATATCCAAGGGGCTCAGTAGGATATTGAAGTCCCCCACTATTAGTGTGCTGGGATTCATTGGTTTCTTGAGAACCTACAGAATCGTGTTTATATAGTTCAGTGCACAATCATTTGGTGCAAAAAAATTTAGGATTGTGAAGTCTTTCTAGTCAATTGTTCCTTTACAAGGATGTAATGGCCCTGTTTGTCTCTTCTGATTGACTTTACTCTCAGGTCTATTTTGTCTGATATTAGAATAGCAACTCCTGCTTGCTTTTTGGTACCATTTTCTTGGAATATTTTTTTCATACTATCACTTTAAGTTGGTGTCTGTCCTTGAGGGTGAGATGGGTTTCTTGTAGACAGCATATAGATGGATTCTGTTTCCTAATCCATTCTCCAAGTCATGTCTTTTGATTGGGGAGTTTAGACCATTAATATTTAAGATTATTATTGAAAGATGTATATTTCTTCCTTTCAACTTATTTTTTGTTTGCATTCTTGGTTTATCTCTGTATTTATGCTGTTATGATTTTATTAATTTCTCTCTCTAGCTACTTGGGTATAGTTGCTCCTTTCCTCTGTTCTTTGAATTGCTTCAAGTATTTTCTGAAGTGTTGGTTTTTTTGACATGTATTCCTTCATTTTGTTTATGTCGTGGAAGTTTGTTCTTTCTTTTTCAACTATAATTGATATTTTTGCTGGGTGTAGTAATCTGGGTTGGCATCTAAAGTTGTTTAGCACTGGGAATACTTTGGTCCATGTTCTTCTGGCTTTCATTGTTTGCACTGATAAGTCAGCTGTAATTCTGATAGGTTTCCCCTTATATGTATCTTTTTGTTTTTCTCTTGTGGCTTTCAGTATTTTGTCTTTGTTTTCAGAGTCTAGCATTTTAAATATGATATGGTGTTGGGGAAATTTCTTTTCTGGTCTTGTCTATTTGGTATTCCATATGCTTCTTGTATTTGTATGGGTTTGTCTTTTTCAGTTTGGGGATTTTTTTTCCATTATCCTGTTGAAGATCTGATCAATTCCATTGTCTTGTGATTCTTCTTCCTCTCTCCCTATGATGTGGAGATTTGTCTTTTCATAGTATCCCACATTTCCTGGTTGTTCCAGTCTCGTGTTTTTTTTTAAATTTTTCATAATCTTCACTTGAGCATTTTAGTTGTTCCATGTTATCCTGCAGCTCTGATACTCTATTTTCTGCTTCATCCATTCTGCTTCTGAGACTTTCTCCCATCCTTTCCTGTTTATTGGGTGAGTGTTCCATTTCCTTTTTCATTTCCTGTGATTTCTTTAGTATGTCCACTTCTTTTTGGAGCTTGTCATTCTCTACTTGTAGCTCCTTACTTTGATGGTCAGTTTCTTTTTTCATTTCGGCCTGGGATCTTTTCAGTGTTTCCACTTCCTTTTGTAGTTTGTCATTCTCTCCCTCTAGTTCTATCTAGTTCTTTTCTGAGTTTATGTTTCTCTTCCTCTACTTCTTTTTGGAGTTTGTGTTTCTCTTCCTCTAGTTCTTTTTGGAGTTTATCATTCTCTCCCTGTAGTTCTTTCCAGAGTTTAACATTCTTTCCTTCTATATCCTTCCTGAGTTTTTAATTCTCTTCCCTTAGTTCTGTGATTTGTTCTTTATAATCTTTGATTTCTTTGAATATGTCTATGAGTATCCTTCTAAGGTCCATGTCTTGGTTTCCTTCCAGGGAGATCTCATTGTAGGGATCTTCTATAGGACTGATTGAGTTCAGTATGGATTTATTGTGCTTTTCCCATGTTGTTATTTTTTTCATTGTGGTGTTGGCAAGTGGGTTTATTTTTTAGTTTGGATTCTGGTGCTAATTTCAAATGTTAATATGGAGGATTGGTTGGTCAGTTACTGTGCTTCCTGCCATTTAGTTCCTCCATGTTGGCTGTGCAGCCTAGAATCACTAACATTGCACCCACTGGATCCTCTGCACCACTACTGGGGTGGGGAAGGTTTGCTCTCTTGGCTGGTGCACCGTTGGCCAGTGCACCATCCCCTTGAGTGTGGATGGGTGACTCCTCCTATGCCAGTCATGTGGGAGGAGGAGGCGGATCATGTCCCACATGGTCCCTGAGCCTCAGGCTTCTGGCACTAGCCCTGGTTGCCCATGCTTTCTTGGCCCACCTGGCATGTGCTGGCCTTGTGGGCAGAAATTGATGAATTGCTAAATTCATGGGAACCACCAAGCTAAACCAAGATGAGATCAACAGCTTTGCAGACCCATAAGAAATAAGAAAATTGAAACAGTAATGCAAAACCTCTTGACTAAATAAGACAAGGTCCAGATGGATTCACAGCAGAATTATACCAGGCATTTAAAGGAGACATATAGCAATACTACTAAAATTATTCAAAAAGATAGAAACAAAGGGAGAACTCCCAAACTCTTTCTATGAAGCCAGCAGCACTCTGATACCAAAACCAGACAAAGCACCAACCAAAAGAGAAAACAGTAGACCCACAACAAAATACTTGCAAACTGCATACAGGCACACATCGAAAAGGTCATACACCATGACCAAGTTGGCTTTATTTCAGAGATGCAGAGATGGTTCAAGATACGTAAGTCAATAAATGTATTAAATCATATAAATTGACTCAAAGACAAAAATCACATGGCCATCTCAATAGATGTAGAAAAGGCCTTTGACAAGACCCAACATGCATTTATGTTAAAAGTCCTAGAGGGAACTGGACTGGAGGAAACATTACTCAACATAATTAAAGATATATACAAGAAACCCATGGTCAACATAATTTTAAATGGAGAAAAAGTGGAAGCATTCCCTGTAAAATCAGGAACCAGAAAAAGCTTTCAACTATTTCCACTCCTTTTTAATATAGTACTTGAAACTCTTGCTAGAGCAGTAAGAAAAGAGAAGTAAATGAAAGGAGTTCTAATTGAAAAAGAACAGATCAAGTTATCCCTCTTTTCAGATGATATATTCTACATAAGAGATACCAAAAATTCCACCAGAAAACTCCTAGAAATGATTAATACATAATAAATTTGCAGGTTACAAAACCAATCTACAAAAATCAGTAGCCTTTCTATAGACCAGTAACAATCACGGTAAGAGTACATGGCAACTCTTCCATTTATGTAGGAATAAACTTGACCAAAGAAATTAAAGATATATACAATGAAAAATTTAAATATTTATAAAAAGAGATTGAGAAGACACCAGGAGATGGAAGACCACCCATGCTCATAGAGTGTAAGAATTAATATTGTGAAAATGACCATCCAACCAAAAGCAATATATTCAACACAATCCTATTCAAAACCTACATAACATTCTTCTCAGAATTAGAAAAAAAAATCTTATGATTCATATGGAATAAAAAAGACCCCAGGTAGCCAAAGCAATCCTGAGAACAAAGAGCAAACACCCAGGCAAGTCTCAGGCTGGGCACTAGAGAATGAAAAGGTTGGTCGTGTCAATAGTAGCCTGAGCTGCAGACACGGGATCCCATATTGCCTACCATGTTCATCGCTATGGGCCCAGTGGTGTCAGTGAGAAGCCACCCACCCCCAGTGCTGGGTGTGGTGTGTGGTCACTGAGGTCATGGGAGCCACCGGCACGGGGCTCCACCCTGGGCCAGACTTGAAGGACCTACTGCTTCCCAGGACAGGGTTCGCCCACAGCGGGTTCACTTTCAGTGTCTGGGGCTGGAAGGGATTGATGGGGGCTGGACGGTGCTAGGAGGGGATTGAGGGACTGGGCGAGTGAGGAGGGCTTGGCCACCGGTGTGTCCAGATTCAGCAGGGCTTTACTGTGACCCAGGAAGGATTCAGGGTTTTTCTGGGCACTGCTGGGTTTACTTGAGGCAGAAGTCAGCGGCTGAGACTCAGAATGGGTCAGGCCTTGTAGGGAGGTCCCTGACTCTGCTGGTTTATTTATTTATTTATTTATTTATTTATTTATTTATTTATTTATTATTTTTGGGAAGTTCGAAGGCTGTCAAATTCAGAAAAGTCATCTTTAACTGTACTATTGAAATTACTGAAGAGCTCAAAAGACCCTGAAGCAGGGCAATGTACCGTCCAGCGGTACGAATCATCGGGTTCTTCAGCCAGCGCCTTTTGGCCAGAGACCAAGCGCCATGGCTGCAGACCAAGCGCCATTTCTCTTCAGCCTGTCACTTCAGGCACTCTTTGTCTCCCACAGGGTGAGGCTTTGTGGCTCCCTAGGCACTTGCTATTTTCCTAGCGTCAGAGACAGGCTGTGAGTGGCTGCCCAGGGGTCAGAGCTCTTAGGCACAGACTTGTGCTGGCAGTCATTGGCACTCCCCAATTGGTCTATAGAGGTGGTTGGCCTGGCACCAAATGATGGCCAGGGGTCCGAAATGTTGTGGGAGCTGTTGTTCCACTCCAAGGGTTGGTCTGGTGGCAGAGGCCCCTGGACTCCAGGGCTCGGTTTTCTTGGTAGCCGGCTGATAGCTGGCAGGACATCCATTAAATCCAGCAGAGCGGTCTGCTGTGGCTGTGAGCTCTGCTCTTTCTTTTCGGAACTTTAACCACCCCTCTGTCCCTCTGCTTTCTTCCAGGGCCATCTGCAGGCTGATGTCATCACCACCAGCCTGAGGTCTTCTTCCTGGTCGGCCACTTCTCTGCGATTGCAGCTGTTTCTCTCTGATAGTCTGTGAACTGCCCTGGTCCAGCTCAGACGATACCCGTGGGGAGGTGGAGTCATGGTAGGAGGCGGGCCAGGCCTCGGCCTTCCAATACCCCTGCTGGGAATAGTGGCGGAGAGGTTGGGCTGGCAGGAGCATCTGCCAAAGGTGATCTTGTTGCTGCCCACAGCGGCCACCTGAGCCACACGCTCTGCTCTTTGATTTTGAGAGCTTGGGCCATCTCAGCCTTCAGCCACTCTTTGTCTTTGAGGAGGACACCAGCTGCTTTGACTTCTTGCTTACATTGATGCCCTGGTCTTTGCCGCCATGGTCAATGCACTGGCAGTCCTTTAAGGCCACCCGCTCAGTTCCGGTCTTGATAAGGTAGTCCAGCAGCATCAGTGTCTTCCACATATGCCTCTAGTTCTTGCCATGGTCATTACGGCGCTTATATATCAGGCTCATTATCTCTGAGAAGGCTGCCCCATTGTAGGTCAGGTCAGCTATCTCGGTCGTCAGAGCACTAGATGGGCTGCACAGGTCATTGGAGGCGTCTTGCTGGATTTTGTTTTCAGACTCTGAGTAGTTGTTCACAATGTTTTTCATCTGTTTTCTAATAGATGAAGTTGTCTCTTTTTTTCTTTAAATCTGAAGCCCTTCAGGAGAAAATTTCCAGTCCTTCCACATCTGCACTCTACGAAGGTTCACCTTCAGTAATCAGATGGAGCAAGAACCCTGAATAGTTGACAGAATGTGTGAATTGCAGAAGGGCCACAAAGCTCCTTAGGGAAAGCCATAAATTCCTAATGTGGCTAAGTGGCCCTAAATTGGCAGCCTTCTCAACTTGTCACTCCCTGGACTAACAGAGGCTATGTATGGAGCCCCCCTGTCTCCTTTAGTGCCATAAGATAACTGCTTGCCTTGCCTCAGAAAATAACCTTAGGAGGAAGACCTTCAACCATCCACAGACCCCAGAGCCTGGCACAAGTACATTTCTGCAGCTGCTGGGTTTACTTGAGGCACAAGTCAGGGGCTTCTGACTCCCTGATGAAGGGAGATTAGGCTTCAAGAACCTTAATCTCCCTTCATCAGGTTGCAGATGCCTTCTTCTCTAGGAAAGGCTTTTGCCTTTCACTGTGATGTCTTGAATAAAGGACACATTCTTTGCCTCTTGCAGGTCTGGCTCTGTCTCTTATTCTGAACTCTATACTCCATTTTCTCCTCTCTCAAAATCTGACAATAGTCATTTCCTCCTTCAGTGTCTCAGGTCCCAGAAGCTGGAAGCCATGCCCTCAGCTGCCTGCCCACACAGGTGCATGGCCATGGCTGTGGTGATGCTGGAGAGGTGGGGGCACCAGACAAGGTCATGTGGGCCTGCACAAGCCCCTTCCTCCTGGGAAGATTTGTCTTATTTTTAATTATGTATATGTATCCATGTTTATGTGGGTGTGAATGTGGTTAGGTGCCCATGAAGGCCAGAAGAGGAGGTCAGATTTCTTGGAACTGGAGTTCCAGGCAGTTGTCAAACACCTGACATGGGTGTTGGGAACTGAGTTCAACTCCTACTGGTCTTACAGAGGACCCGGGTTCGATCCCCGGCACCCACATGGCGGCTGAGAACCGTCTGAAGCTCCAATTCCAGGAGAACTCCAGTTCCAGGGGAATCCGAGACCCTCTTCTGAACTCCGCGGCGTTGCACGTCACGGGTGCACAGACTTGCATGCAGACAGTACATTCATACACATACAGAAATAAATAAAATTAATAAAAAAAAATTAAAAAAAGAGCAGTATATACTCTTAACCAGTAAGCTATCTCCCCAGCCCTAAGATTCTCATTTTACAGGAATCTACTTCAGTGGGGATTAAACGTTAAATTAGCTCTGTGTTCATTTTGGGTTTATCTGTTCATAAGGCTACTACTACCAAGGACCTGTTGTGGATGTGATGTGGATAGAAAATTTAAGGCCAAAATGATTTAGGGAGAGTAAAAGCAAATGAGAAAATAAATGGGTTTCATTGATAGACATATTCCTGGGTGAGCCTGGAGTAGCTTGACATGTGTTACTGATGCACACCCTGCCTGGTTCAGGGTGTGCATCAGTGTTCATGAATGTATCACATACAGGACCCTGAAGGCATTCATTAAGTTGCCCTTTGCTTCTTAGTTAAGATCTAGGCTAATTTAAAAAACTCAGCACGTGTGTCCATCCTACTGGGTCTCCTGTCTCTTTAGACTTTCCCCATTTAATTCTTGCTTTAGTTCTCTGTACTTAAATCAATCTCCTCTCTCTCTCTCTCTCTCTCTCTCTCTCTCTCTCTCTCTCTCTCTCTCTGTCTCGCTCTCTCTGTCTGTCTGTCTCTCCCTCTCTATTTGTTATTTTTGAGACAAGGTCTCCCTGTAGCACCAGCTGGCCTGGAACTCACTATGTAGACCTGGCTGGCCTTGAACTCATACAGTTCTGCTTGTCTCTGCCTCCCAAGTGCTGGGATTAAAGGAGTGCGCCACCGTGCCCAACTTAAACTCTCATATACACACAATATCAAAGAAAAGGCCTGTTTTTCTTGGTTTCCCTTTCTTACTTCCTATCTGGCCATTAATCGGGTTTCCCTCTGCTCTTTCAGCTCGTAGACCCCAGCAAGCCTGCTCCCCTATCATCTTTTGTGATCCCCACGGCCAGTGTTCACATAGCTTCAGACTTGACTTCCTGTAACACCTCTTGAAAGGAAGCACCTTTTGAAACTTGCACACTATTTTTTTGGTATGGTTCTTTTTTATTTCTTCATTAAGTGCTGCCACCCTATGTGCTTAAGTCTTTAGTCCCTTTCCCTTGCTTTGTAAGTAGTCTTTGTGTGATCTAATAGACACCTTCCTACAAGCCAATGACTCCCATGTGATACCCTCGCTGGCTTTCTGCTGGTTCCAAGCTCATGTTTCTGTCTCCGTTTTTAATGTTTCTAGTGTTCTTACCTCTAGGTATGTAATAACGCCCTGTATGCAAAGCCTGTGGAGGCCAACAAGGATCCCCTGGAACTGGAGTTATGGATAGTTGTTAGATGCCATGTGGGCATTGGGAACTGAACCTGGGTCCTCTTCAAGAGAAGTCAGTGCTCTTAAGTGCTGAGCCATCTATTCAGCTACTGGATTTTCTTTCTAGAAAGTTCTTTCTTCCCTTAGGCACATGACAAACTTAAATATCAGATGAAGAGTGAGCTCCTTCTATCTCAGTCTTTCTGATATATTTCAGATAGAACTTGGTATGTTGCTGTGATAGAACCTTCTTTATTTTAGAACTTAAAAGTTTATATTTATATATCATTTATTTTGTGTGCGTATATATGTATTTGTGTATGTGCGAGAGTGGGGTATGTGTGGAGAGGTCAGAGGACAACTTGCATTAATCAGTTCTCCTTTTTTCATGTTGTGGGTCCCAGAAATCAAACTCAGTTCATCAGTCTTGGTGGCAAGTGCCTTTATCCACTGAGCTAACCCATTGTCTGTATTTTAAACTTTTAGAAGTCCCTCCAGTGAGTATTAAGAGAGGTTCCATCCCGTCCCCCCATTTTTAAAATGCCAGTTAAGGCACCTAGATGCCACAGAGTAGAATTTATTTATTGGCCAGATGACATCACCACAGACACTTAGCTTTAATCAAAGTTCAGAAATCAGCCTCAGCTGTGCTTCAGTTAACCAGATTGATTGGACATCAAGATGCTAACAGACACAGAGGGACCTCACAGAGCCCATTCCATCAATGTCGGATGAAAAACATCTGGGAGCCAACTTGACATTCACATTTGTCTGATAAGTACTTTTGCTCCCTGCAGATAAGCAATAATGAAAGCCAGATTGGCAGGGTGATGTGTGATGAACCTGGGCTCAGAGCAAGCAGATTTATATACATTTCATAGTTATATAGATTTTCCATTCTCAATATAGTATGGCTCCAGTAATGGAGCACACCAATCTCAGGAGGAGGCCTTTCACCTTTAGATGGGGAAGATAATCTCAGGATCCTCATGAAACTTTCCCTTGGAGTGGTATTTGGATAAGACCAATAGATATTTTCCTCTTCCCCCCACCCCATATGTAACATTCAACTTCTCTGTATATTTAAATGCCTGACCTACCCTTGACTAATAGGCATATTCTTTCTGAGCTTAAATGTTGTAGTCTAAAGTTTATTATCTTGAGGATCAGTCTATTTCTTTAAGCAGGATTTTTAAGTCTTTGTCCTGTATGTTGATTTTTATAATGTATTTTTTTTTAATTTTTTTTTATTTATTATTATTTCTGTATGTGTATCAATGTACTGTCTGCATGCAGGTCTGTGCACCCGTGTCGTGCAATGCCGCGGAGGTCAGAAGAGGGTCTCGGATTCCCCTGGAGCTGGAGTTCTCCTGGAATTGGAGTTTCAGACGGCTCTCGGCCGCCATGTGGGTGCTGGGGATCGAACCCGGGTCCTCTGTAAGAGCGGTCGGCGCTCTTAACCGCTAGGCCATCTCTCCAGCCCCATATGTTGATTTTTAAAGGCAAAAGTCTATTGTTTTGAATTTCTCTTTTTAAATGTAGATGAAAATATCTGCATGTTGTGCCTGCATTTTATATGTTTTCTTATGTAGAGATGTGTAATCTCCTAGCATTTGGGGACTCTAATTTATCAAGTCTGGTACTCTGATACTTAGCCCGGAATTAAATCATGGACAAAGATGTTGCATAAATTGTGTTCATTTTCACTGATTTAAAATACCTTTAAATAAAAGAATATGTATAATGTGTAATGATTCCAGTATTTTAGAAATATTGATTTATTTTGGGTTATTCTATAATTCAGCTTCTTTGTCAGGAAGTAAATTTAATAAATTTAAAAAATATTGAAACAAGGAAAAAGAAAATAGTTACAAGTAAGGTTACTAGCTTATAATTCACTACATTAAATATTCATATGATAAAATATAGTAAGATGATATCAATAAGATTTAGCTTATCAACAGTATAGGATTATTTATTATACTGTTAAATCAAAGATAGGCAAATGTGAGTTTAAATGTGTGTGTGTGTGTGTGTGTGTGTGTGTCTGTGTCTGTGTCTGTGTATGTGTAATAAATGGCTCTAGTGTCAACTTCACTGGGTTGAGGGAGTCTTAGTTGGGGATTGCTTCCATTGGATTGGCCTGTTGCTGTATCTGTGGGGTACTTTCTTGATTGTTGAGGGCTGTGATGCCAACCCTGGGCAAGTTGTTCTGTACTGTATAAGAAGTAGACTGAGCATGGGTCAGGGGAGCAAGCCAGTAAGCAGTGTTCCTCCATGGCCTGTGGTTCAGTGCCTGCCTCCAGATTCCTGCCCTATGTTTCTACATTGGGCTTCCTCAGTGATGAACTGTCACCTGGGAGATGTGAGCTAAATAAACCCTTTTCTCACCCAAATTGGTTTTGGTCAGAGTGTTTTGTCACAGCAAGTGAAAACAAACTAGAACAGTTCTTTAATTTTGAATTATTTTGATCAACAATTTTTTTTTTGCAGCTCAGTAACATTTTTTTTTTGTCTTTTTGAGACAGGATCTCTCTGCAGCCCCAGCTGTCCTGGAACTCACTATGTAGACCAGAGCAGGATGGCCTTGAACTCACAGAGATCTGCCTGCCTCTGCCTCTTGAGTGCTGGGATTATAGGCGTGTGCCACCGTGCCCAGCTTCAGCAACATTTTTGAGAAAGGATGCAGATCAATTATTCTAAACAAGAGCCATAATGTTTATAAAGTTTGAATAGCTTATATACAAGTTTATATTCTGCTATCGTATTCATGCTTTGTAACCAGTTTTAATTGGACCATTAGAACTCAAGAAGCATTTATGAAATTCCATATGTGGGTTTTTTTGAGACTTAACATTTGTTTAAAGCCACAAAGGCTATTTTAATGAGCTGCAGAACAATAGCAGATTAAGAAATATTATACAGAAACACTTGTTATCTATGTTACCATCCTCAAACTAATGGACTAAATAAAAATGAAAGTGAACAATTATAACCTTAGCTTATGAAAGTTGGGCACAATTAGGAGACTACATGGATGCTTTAAAGATTAAATTAATGTGTGTTAAAACTCAATGTATATGAAAGTAATGGGGTTCCACCACTGGAGAGACAGAGCATCCTGGAGAAGATAAGGAAGTGAGAGTTGGCAATGACCAATGTCCTTAAGAAACTTCTCTCTTTAATTCTTTGTTCTCTGTTTCTTTTTTCCATGTGTGTGTGTGTGTGTGTGTGTGTGTGTGTGTGTGTGTGTGTGTTTACATGTGCATGTGGAGGCCAGGGTTTGTCACTAGGTGTCTTAGTCATCTTCCACTTCATTTATTGGGGCATGGTTGCGGGAATCAGATGGGTTAGCATGTTGGTGGAATGTCACCAGCAGAAACATTTCCAGAGGAATGCCTTCCGAGAGTGGCAGTCCCAATCTGTGTCTGTGTCCTTTGGACAGGGTCAGGGAGGTTGAATTGTTTTGCTATGCAGACTGTTCTGTTTCTCTAAGTGCTGCAAGATAGGGCTAGAAGATCCTTGACTATTTGAGATGAGCACAGTTTGCTTTGGTTACTTAAGAATAGATTATAGTTACATGGACTACACACTTGGCTTATGTTATGCATAAATACAGTACAGAAAACTAGCTGCAGAACTAAGTGGGTCCATTGCCTCTGGTGGTATGTGACAGAAAACACAGTCGTCCTGACCTTTTCACTGTCTTTCTGATTTTGACTTTTGTTCTCCCTTGGGATAGTCCAGGACTAAACCCCAAGCTTGCTGATTTGATTCAGAGAGTCTAGCAGCCAGCGTGGATTGGGGATCCTCTTTGTCTCTGCCTTTCAAGGTCTGGGATTACACAGACTGGATGTCACACCTGCAAGAGGGTTCTGGGGAGTTTGGAACACTGGTCCTGTGTTTGTACAACCAGTGCTCTATGCTCTGAGCTGTCACTCTAGACCCCTAGTTCTTTTTTCTTTCTTTTTTTTTTTTTTTTCCATTTTCTCAGCCTGATTGCAAAGTGCTGGGTTATGTAGTCCATTGACAAGATCCGGAAGTAGAATCAACTACTGAAAATGACTGATATTTCTTAACAGTTCAAATGTGCAGATGTTGGTGGTGGGTGTGTGTTTATTTCTCACTTGTCTATGATAGGACTGATGTTGTCTGCGAGCTTTCTACCTAGAGGGCAAAACAGCTCTGTAAATGCATATTTTCCATCCCTATTCACCTGAGGAGAAATTAAGGATGAAGCATTAAGGAAAAACATATTTGCTGCCTGTTATTGGTTAGTCCTCTGCTTGAATATGATGATCCGTGGTAGGAATTGGATTATCATGAATAAAAAAATGGAAAGAAAGGAAGAAATTGCAATAGGAAGGGAGTTCATGAAAAGAATACTAGAAGGAAGAAGTAACATAGTGAGATGACAGTAAGAGAATGATACTAACTCAGCCGGGTTTGCACATGCACACCCGACAGACCACATAGATTATAGAGTTTAGGGCAGAAAAAATAAGGTTCTCCTTGTTAAAAATTAATTAAGAATTTCAAGTCAGCCAAATAGCACAGAGCTCCAGCTTAGGAAGCAGGTCCTTGGCACCACTGGTGTAGGACATTTGCCTGGCAAAACATTTGCGGCTGAAGGTTCAGGGTGAGTCCCAGATTTATGAGCATTTGATTGTAGTTAATTGTAGGATGCTTCCTGATGACATTTCCCAAGACCTTGTGGATGAACGCTTGCAACAATGCCGGCACTGCTCTGCCATTGATTTTCCATTTCATGGGTGATTTATACTACAGAGAACGTCTTCATAAATACTAATAATGAATCTTATAAAATATTTGAAATACCATTTGGTAGACAATTTAAAATGGTACATGCCTTTAATCCCAGCACTCAGGAGGCAGAGGCAGGCAGATCTCTGTGAGTTCAAGGCCAGCCTGATATTCATAGCGAGGTCCAGGCCAGCTGGGACTAAAGGAAGACCTTGTCTCAAAAAGACCCCAAAATTTAAATTAACATTATAATACATACTTATGCACCTATCTATATATAAAGAGCAAATCGATATAAGTAGACTATTCATCACCTCAAACATCATTTCCTTGTGGCCAGAACATTAAAAAGTCAATATTCTAGCTATTTGGAAATTAAAATAAATTATCGTTAACCATAGTCATTGACTGTGTGATAACATCCTGGGATGTATCCAATCTATCTGATTTTAACTCTGAACCCACTGACTAAATTCTCCTTATTTTATATTCTGGTATGACTTTCATTTGTGGTTTATATCAGATATTATTGAAAATACCTTCTTGGAAAACAAATGATACCAAACGCTGGAGGGTTTGTGGTAAAAGGGGAACACTCATCCACTGTGCTGGTGGAAATGTAAAGCTGTACAACCACTATGGAAAGCAGTGTGGTGAATCCTTAAAAGACTCAAAATGAGCCTACCACCTGAACCAGTCATACCACTCCTGGGCATATACCCACAAGACTCATCCTACTGCAGAGATACATGCACAGCTATGTTTATTGCAGCTTTCTTCACAATAGCAAAGAGCTGGAACCAACCCAAGTGTCCCTCAACCAACAAGTGGATAGAGAAAATGTGGTACATCTACACAATGGAGTTCTACACAGCAGTAAAGAAAAATGACATCATGAACTTTTCAGGTAAATGGATGGAACTCGAAGACATTATGCTAAGTGAAGTAACACAGTCCCAGAAAAACAATCGATGAATGGTATCCTTCATCTGTGGATGCTAGCACCAAGCACCTAGTTATAAGGGAAACTGAGCAACATTAATGTTATATTTTTCTTTACCTGAAAGCAACTGTGCTCTTATAATGTGAATCCCTTAACAGGTTCCAGAATTAACCTACCACTTGTTTTCAGACTTTGGAATTTTTGTATATGGGTGGAGGGTATGTATGCATATTTTAGAGTAATATAAAAATAAAAGGGAAAATGTGAATCCTGAAATATGATTTGAAAATAACATACAGTTTGTTTTCAGATGACACAATTTTAGTATAGGTGAGGCATATAAAATATATACTATCTATATATACTTATATTTTATAGCCATAGAGCGTTGAAGCCCTACAGTTAGAGGGAACACACAATAATAAAAGGACTGGTACAAAGAACCAACTGAAACCGTGAAGTTCTCCCAAAAGCAATAATCATCGCTCGAACAAAAAAACTTTTGGACAATAGACTCAGCACACTGAGCACTAGACTATGTATGGAAGTCAATGCATAAACTTGATGGTAGGGGCGGTGGGGGGATGGCACGGGAATGTGTCTAATGGACTGAGAAATGATTGGTATGAAAAAGTTTAATAACAATAAAATAAAAAAAACTATCCAAAAAATAAAATACCCTTCTTGGAAAGTGATGTAATCAAAAGTGAGGCTTCTTAGTATGCAGTAGATGGTCTTACTTTGGCTAATAAAGTGGTAGAAGTAAAGACACAGTGATTGGCATTGTGGTTCCAATCTTCAATTACTTAAATGATAAAACACCCATGGCTCCATTTTTCTTACAATTTCACCTTTTCTCGATCTCACAGTGGAACATGGCTTGTTTCCTAGTTTATGCTTTCTTCTGTTGTATTTATTTTTATTTAGGAGCTGTCCTTCCTTAGCTGCCTGAGAGGTATTGCTCTGGCCTCATGAATAGAGCTAGAGTCAACACCTATTACCTGTATGAAAGATAAAAATGTGAACTTGAATGAGCAACATCACATCTATGAATAAAGTAGTTCTATATAGAATGTTTGCATTCCCCAGAAAACCTTGCATTATTAATAATGTCCAGTGTTTAAACAACTGATGGCAGCAAAGGAGCTTAGAACTAGAACGTTTCAGATATTGACTAATCTACAAGGATTTTTCCAGCATGGAATTTCACTGGCTGTGGGTATTTGTAGTCCTATATAAATTTATCATTATAATATAAAAAGTTAAGATGTACATCACATAAAAAATTTAAATAAAAATTCCAAGGAAACCCTGTTCAATTTAGATGATAAAAGAAATCAATGGACTTCTAATGAGTTTACATTATCCAAAGATTTAGGCTGGGACATGCGAGGTGCACACCTTAAATCGTAGCACTTGGGCGGCAGAGTGCCGGAGCGGAGTCTTTGATGAGTCAAGGCCGCGCTTGGTTACCGAGTGTGTTTCCAGGGACAGCTGGGCGTTAGAGGGAGATACCCTGTCTCAAAAGGACAAAATAAAAAATAATAAAAAAAAAAAAAAAAAAAGAATTTGTATAACTCATTGCTATGACAAAGATAATATTAAAATAAGATATTTAAAAATGTATTAATTCAAAGTTAATGATGCAAAAAAAAGTTAATGATGCTATCCACAACTGTCAATTTTTTTTTAGTCCTAAGTAAAGACTTATGACTACATTCAGGAAAATTAGCATATTCATCTCCTTATATCTTCACAACCTTAATGTTAGTTTCAGGGCCCAAGTGTCTTATAATAAAGAGCAATTCATATTATAAAAGTTAAGTTCATAGCTAAGCATGGTAGCACAGGCCTGTAATCCCAGCACTTGTGTGCTGACTGAGGTAGGATGATCATAACTTCAAGACCAGCCTCCTCTCCTAAAAAAACCAAAGTAGTATCTCTGCAATAGGATGAATCCTTTGGGTATATACCCAGGAGTGGTATGACTGGGTCAAATTGTAGATTCATTTTTAGTCTTTTAAGAGTTCTCCTCAGCTGGGTGTGGTGGCACACGCCTTTAATCCTAGCACTTTGGAGGCAAAGACAGGCAGATCTCTGTGAGTTCAAGGCCAGCCTGGTCTACAAAGTGAGTTCCAGGATAGCTGGGCTCCAGGGAGATCTGTCTCAAAAAGACAAACAAGACAAGACAAAACAAAACAAAACAAAACAAAAAACCTCAGAGTTCTGCTCACTTCTTTCCAAAGAGGTTGCATAAGTTTTCAATTCCACCAGCAGTGAATGAGTGTTCCCCTTTCCCCACAATCTCTCCATCATTTGGTATCATCTGTTTTCTTGACCATAGCCCGTCTTACTGGGATAAGAAGAAATCTCAAAGTCATTTTAATTTGCATTTCCTTAATTACTAATGATGTTGAACACTTTTAAAGATGTTTCTCCGCCATCTTTACTTCTTCATTTTTGAGAAGTCTCTGTTCTAATCTTTTTATTTATTTATTTTTGATTGATGCTGTGGTGGTTTGAATGAGTGTCCCCCATAGGCTCTAGGTATTCAGACGTTTGTCTCCAGTTGATGGCGCTGTTTTTGGAGGTCTTGGGGTGTGTGGCCATGCTGGAGCAAGTGTGTCACTGGGGGCAGGCTTAGTGAGTTTTAACAAGCCTCATGGTCTACAGTCGCTCTCTCTCTTGGCTTCCTGTGCTCTTTGCGAGATGTGACCCTCGGCTTGCTGCTCCAGATCCAGCTGCCACGCCTCCCACCACAATGGACTCTAAGTCCCTGGAACCGCCAATCGTAAGCTCAAATAAACTCTTCCTTTTATAAGTTCCTTGGTCATGGTGCTTTATCACAGCAACAGAAAAGTGACTAATACAATAAATTGGTACCAGAGAGCGGGCTGTTGGCTGTGAAGAACCTGACCATGTGGATGTTTGGAGAAATGTGGAAGACTTTGGAACTTTGGGGTAGAAAAGCTGTTGACTACTGTAAGCAGAGCTTAAGGGGCCATTTTAATAGAAGCCTGGAAGAAAGCATGGCTGCAAAGAATGTAGTTCCAGAGGAAAATAAAGACTTAGGCAGCAACCGGGATATTTTGATAAAGAGTCTGGCAGCAGTTTGCCCACAGCCCAGATGCTAAGTTGAAAAGTGGTGGACTGATGTCTTTGGCGGAGGATATTTCAAGACAGCCTAATGTAGAAATGCTTGGGTTGCTTTTTAATTGGTGAATATTGTGCAGCTCTATACAGTGAATGAGAGGCAAGGGGCAGAAAGAAAGCTGCAGAATGTACAGATTGGTGATTTGATAACTGCACTAGGAAGGATAAGGTGGGGCCAAAGGTCTGTGAAGGAGCATCCTT
Organism: Rhizomys pruinosus; assembly: GCA_009823505.1. Classification (NCBI taxonomy): domain Eukaryota; kingdom Metazoa; phylum Chordata; class Mammalia; order Rodentia; family Spalacidae; genus Rhizomys; species Rhizomys pruinosus. The sequence goes on from VZQC01000498.1 coordinate 57,888, forward strand.
TTTTTTTTTTTTTTTTGGGTCTTTTTCGACAGGGACAGGGTCTCACTGTATACCAAGACTGGTCCTTGAACTCAGCTATCGTAGACCAGCTGGCCTTGAATCCCCCCCCACAAAAAAGATCTGCCTGCTCTGCCTCCAGAGTGCTGCGATGGAATAAAGGCGTGCGCCACCACGCCCGGTAGGCGCATTTTCCTTGTTGAATAAGGAGCTATTAAAGTGTGTAGGACAGGGCCCGACGATACAAGCAAACAATACGAATCAGTACCTTCAGGCAGATTCCACACCCACCTAATCCTCCAGCAAGTCCAGGGCAGAGAAAAATTGCAAATGTGGTTAAAGTAGGAGAGATTCCATCCTGAACTTGCAGCCAAACTCGGCAGTTTCATTCACGTGGTGCTGGCTTTAGAGGCATGAAGTTTGCAAGAGTGAAGGGGTCATCAGTTCTTCCTCCAGGGTTTCAGAGAGCTGCCAAGGTCAGGCAGAGTGCAGCAGGGGTGTCCCTGAATAAAGAAGGCCCTGAGAGGTCATTGTGTGAAGCTGTGAATGTGAAGCCTGGTTGGCAGCAGAGACCCCAAGAAGACATTCGAGATGCCAGAGCTGTGAGATATTTGCCAAAGAGAGCTGCATACAGGGAATGGTACCGGCCTAAGAAAGAGATGTATGTTGCAAGCAAATCTGGAAGAGCTGAGCCGTCTAAGCCCTTTGGAAGTCAAGTGCCAGAAGTTGCATGTGGAACTACTGGACTTGGTTTTTGCCCTGCAGGTTTTCGGTCTTGTTTTGGTCCAGTATTTCCTCACTATGCCTCTATTCCTCCCTTTTGGAATGGGAATGTGTATTTGGTTCCACTTGTACATTGGGAGTATGTAATTTGTCTTTTGATTTTACAGGAGCTTATAGTTTAGGAGATTGACCTGAGTCTCAGAAGAGACTTTGGACTGTGGACTTTTGAATGGCATTGAAACTGGTGGAGACTATGGGGACTTTTGGGGTTGGACTGAATGCATTTTGCATTTTATATGGTCAGGAGCCTATGGGGGCCAGGGAGTGGAATGTGGTGGTTTGAATGAATGTCTCCCATAGGCTCTAGGTATTCAGACGTTTGTCACCAGTTGGTGGCGCTGTTTTTGGAGGTCTTGGGGTGTGTGGCCGTGCTGGAGGAAGTGTGTCACTGGGGGCAGGCTTAGTGAGTTTTAACAAGCCTCATGGTCTACAGTCGCTCACTCTCTTGGCTTCCTGTGCTCTTTGCGAGATGTGACCCTTGGCTTGCTGCTCCAGATCCAGCCGCCACGCCTCCCACCACAATGGACTCTAATTCCCTGGAACCGTCAATCATAAGCTCAAATAAACTTCCTTTTATAAGTTCCTCGGTCATGGTGCTTTATCACAGCAACAGAAAAGTGACTAATACAGATGCTTTGTGTATTTCATATATCATTATCCAATTCAGTCCAGGCATATTTCCCCTTCCCTTCCCCCATCTCTGTTCTAATCTTTAATCCATCTTTTCATTGAGTCATTTGTTTTCTTGATCCTGTATTTTGAGTAATTTATATACTCCGAATGTTAAACCTCTGTCAGATGTAGATCCTAGCACCAAATCCCTATATGTAAATCAAGGTGGGTAATTTGTCAGTAAGAATAATACCACACTGAGTGATATTACTATAGCTACAGATCAAAGTTTATATCTTTTTTAATTTTTTAAATTAATTTTATTTCTGTATGTGTATGAATGTACTGCCTACATGCAAGTTTGTGCACCCGTGTTGTGCAATGCCATGGAGGTCAGAAGAGGGTGTCGGATTCCCCTGGAACTGGAGTTCTCCTGGAATTGGGGTTACAGACGGTTCTTGGCTGCCATGTGGGTGCTGGGGATCGAACCCAGGTCCTCTGTAAGAGCGGTCGGTGCTCTTAACCACTAGGCCATCTCTCCAGCCCCCAAAGTTTATATCTTTATTTTTCTCAGTCCTAAGATTTATGAAAAAGACTAAAGCTCTTTTTTAAAAGTAAAAACAAGCAAGCAAGCAAAAAAAATCCCAAAGTAGTCCTGGCATGATAGTATGTGCCTTTTACCTTAGCATTAGGGAGGCAGAGTCAGGCAGATCTCTGTGATCAAGATCAACCTAGTCTACAAAGCAAGTTCCAGGCCAGTAAGGGGCTACAGGGAGACCTTGTATCAAAAAAGACCTAAAACCATCAATTAAGGTCAGAATGGGCATGGTAATGTGCTCCTGTAATGCCAACACTTATTGAGACAAAAAAGATTATGGTTTCAAGAACAAGACTGTATAGTAAGATTCAGGTCAGCCTTGGCTATGAAATAAAACCTCTTCTGTAAATAACAAAGCAAAACAAATTAAGGTCATTGTGTTAGGTTTTTGTTACAGTGACAAAATATTTGAATGAATCAGGTTAAAGTAGGAAAGGTTACATTTGGTTAATGGCTTCAGAGCTTTCTCTGTGGGCAGCTGACCCTGTTGCTTTGTGCTTGTGTGGCACGGTACATCCTGATGGGAATGTGTGGGCTGTGTGGGAGGTCTCTTTTCCTTATAGTAGTAGGGAAACCAAGAGAAGGAAAGATCAGGATCCCAGTATGTCTTCTGAGGGCACACCCTAGTGACCTAACTTCCTTCTACCAGACCTTACCTCCCCACAGTACCATAGGATGATAACTCATCTTTACTACATAGGCCTTTTGGGGTACACTTCCAAACCATAGCAGCCATAATGAAAATTACAAAAAAAGGAAGTTCTATGACAGTAGAAATATTAGGTCAAATGCCATATACATGTGTGTGTGTGTGTGTATATATATATATATATATATATATATA
>VZQC01000498.1:61828-113452 GCA_009823505.1 Rhizomys pruinosus
CTCCCACCCCTCCCACCCTTCCCGATTCACCATTTCAGTCAGTTTTCTGATGCAGTCTTTCTGTTGTTGTTCTTTTAATATGCATCCCTCTCCACAAGAAATATTTACAACTGGGTTATTGGCACTAGCATCCTCAGATGAGGGATACCATTCGTTGTTTGTTTTTCTGGGACTGTGTTACTTCACTTAATATAATATCTTCTAGCTCCATCCATTTACCTGCAAAGTTCATGATGTTGTCTTTCTTTACCACTGCATAGAACTCCATTATGTACATGTACCACATTTTCTCTATCCAGTCTTCAGTTGAGGGGCATTTGGGTTGGTTCCAATTTTTTGCTATTGTGAACAGAGCTGCAATAAATATGGCTGTGCATGTATTTCTGCAGTAAGATGAGTCTTGTGGGTATATACCCAGGAGTGGTATGACTGGGTCAAATGTCAAGCTCATTTTGAGTCATCTAAGGGTTCTCCACACTGCTTTCCATAGTAGCTGTACAAGTTTACATTCCCACCAGCAATGGATGAGTGTTCCCCTTTCCCCACAACCTCTCCAGCACTTGATATAGTTTGTTTTCTTGATCCTGGCCAGTCTTATCAGAGTGAGATGATATCTTAGAGTGGTCTTAATTTGCATTTCCCTAATTGTTAGTGTGGTTGAACAGTTTTTAAGATGTTTCTCAGCCATCTCTAATTCCTCCTCTGTGAAGTCTCTATTCAGTTTTTTGCTCCAACTTTTGAGTGATTCATTTGTTTTCTCCTTTATTTTTTGAGTAGTTTGTATACTCTGGAAATTAATGCTTTGTCAGATGTATCTGCAGTGAAGGTTTCCTCCCACTCTGTGGGTTTTCTCTTCACTTCCTTTATTGTTTCTTTTGATATACAGAAGCTTTTGAGTTTAATGAGGTCCCATTTGTCAATTGTGGATCTTATTTCTTGTGCAGCTGCTGTCTGATTTAGGAAGTCTTTTCCTATGTCTATGTCTTGTAGTCTGCTGCCAACTTTTTCTTCTATCACCTCCAGAGTTTTGGGTTTTACGTTGAGGTCTTTGATCCATGTGGAATTGACTTTTGTACAGGGCGAGAGGTAGGGGTTTAATTTCATTCTTCTGCAGATGGTGATCCAATTTTGCCAACACCACTTACTGAAGATGCTGTCTTTTCTCCATTGTGTCTTCTTGGCCCCCTTGTCAAACATGAGGTACCTGACATTGTATGTACTCATGTTTGGATCTTCAGTTTTACTCCATTGGTCAACTGGTATGTTTTTGTGCCAGTACCAAACTGTTTTTATGACTAGAGTCCTGTAGTATTGTTTGATGTCTTGTATAGAGATCCTCCCTGTATTACTCTTTTTGCTCAGGGTTGCTTTGGCTATTTGGGGTCTTTTGTTTTTCCAAATGAAATTGAGGATTTTTTTCCAAGCCTGTGAAGAAACTCTTGGGGATTTTTATTGGGATTGCATTAAATCTGTATAGGAGTTTGGGTAAAATGGACATTTTTACTATATTTATTTTCCCAATCCATGAGTATGGGAGGTTTATCAATCTTCTGATGTCTTCCTCAATTTCCTTCTACAGGGGTTTAAAATTTTTGTTGTAGAGATCCTTGGTGTCTTTGGTTAGGTTTGTTCCTAGGTATTTTACTGTTTTTCAGGCTATTGTGAGTGGGAAGGTCTCCTTGTATTCCTTCTTCAGTTGCTTGTTGTTGGTCGAAAGAAAGGCTATTGATTTTTCTAGATTTATTTTGTATCCTGCCACTTTACTGAAGTACTTAATCATTTCTAGGAGTTTTCTGGTGGAGTTCTTAGCATCCCTTAGGTAGACAATCATATCATCAGCAAAAGGGATAGCTTGACTTCCAATTTTCCAATTAGAACTCCTTTAATTACCTTTTCTTGCCTTATTGCCCTAGCAATATTGAAAAGGAGTGGTGACAGAGGCAGCCTTGAGAGTTCCTACTTTTAAGGGGAATGCTTCTGTCATTTCCCCATTTAGGATGATATTGGCTGTGGGTTTCCTGTATATGGCTTTGATTACATTGAGGAATGATCCCTCCAGTCCAATTCCCTCTAGGACTTTAAACATGAAGGGATGCTGGATAGTGTCAAAGGCTTTTTAAGCGTCAGTTGAGATGATGGTGTGGTTTTTGTCTTTCAGACCATTTATATGCTTGATGATATTTATTGATTTTCATATGTTGAACCATCCTTGCATCTCTGGTATGAATCCAACTTGGTCATGATGGATGATCTTCTTGATGTGGGTTTGTATGTGATTTGCCAGTATCCTGTTTAGAATTTTGGCATCTGTGTTCATTAGGGAGATGGGTATATAGTTATCCATTTTGGTAATATCATGATCCTGGCTTCATAGAAGGAATCTGGGAGAACTCATTCTGTTTGTATCCTTCTAAACAACTTGAGTAGTAATGGTTGTAAGTCTTTTTGAAATATTTTATAGGGAGATCTCCTGAGACCAGCTGAAGCGCAGGTAGGTAGGTAGAAGCAGGGCGCTTCAGCAAGGCTGATTGTTGATTGATTTAATCTAGTTAATCCGTTAATCCAGTTGTCTTTGGCTTAATTGGCTTTTGTGGCTGTGGGGGCGGAGTATCCTCCCAGCTGTTATAAAAGGTAGGGCGGTGTGAGTCTTGAGATCTGAGATCTCCTGAGACCAGCTGAAGCCCAGGTAGGTAGGGAGGAGCTGGGTGCTTTAGCAAGGCTGATTGTTGATTGACTTAATGTAGTTAATCCGTTTATCCAGTTGTCTTTGGCTTAGTTGGCTTTTGTGGTTTTGAGGGCGGAATTATCCTCCCACCTGGTATAAAAGGTAGGGTTGTGTGAGTCTTGAGATCTGAGATCTCCTGAGACCAGCTGAAGTGCAGGTAGGTAGGTAGGAGCTGGGTGCTTTGCCAAGGCTGATTGTTGATTGACTTAATCTAGTTAATTCGTTAATCCAGTTGCCTTTGGCTTAATTGGCTTTTGTGGCTGTGGGGGCAGAGTTATCCTCCCAGCTGTTATAAAAGGTAGGGTTGTGTGGGTCTTGAGATCTGAGGTCTCCTGAGACCAGCTGAAGTGCAGGTAGGTAGGTAGGAGCAGGGCACTTCAGCAAGGCTGATTGTTGATTGATTTAATCTAGTTAATCCATTAATCCAGTTGTCTTTGGCTTAATTGGCATTTGTGGCTGTGTGGGCAGAGTTATCTTCCCAGCTGGTATAAAATGTAGGGTTGTGTGGGTCTTGAGAACTGAGATCTCCTGAGACCAGCTGAAGCACAGGTAGGTAGGTAGGAGCTGGGTGTTTCAGCAAGGCTGATTGTTGACTGACTTAATCTAGTTAATCCGTTAATCCTGTTGTCTTTGGCTTAATTGACTTTTGTAGTTGTGGGAGTGGAGTTATCCTCCCAGCTGGTATAAAAGCTATGGTTGTGTGAGTCTTGAGATCTGAGATCTCCTGAGACCAGCTGAAGCACAGGTACTGGGGCATGGGCTGAAGAGCATCTCTACCAACTGAGATTAGGAAGGCATCTGAAGGAGGCAAGCAAATCAAGCCTTCAACCCATGAATGTCCTGGATAGCTTTAGTGTCAACTTGACACACCTGGGTTGAAGGAGCCTCAATTGGGGAATTGGCTCCATTGGATTGGCCTGTGGCCACATCCATGGAGTATTGTCTTGATGGTCTAGCAGTGTGGAAGGGCCCAGCCCACAATGAGTGGTGCCACCCTGGGCAGGTTGTTGTGTATGGTATAAGAAGTCAGGCTGGGCATGAGCCAGGGGAGCAAGCCAGTGAGCAGCATTCCTCCATGGCCTGTGCTTCAGCTCCTGTCTCCAGGTTCCTACCCTGAGTTCCTGTCTTGGGCTCCCTAAGTGATGAACTGTGTGACCCAGGAGATGTAAGCTGAATAAACCCTTTCCTTCCCAATTTGGTGTTGGTCAGAGTGTTTTGTCACAGCAATGGAACACAAACTAGGACAGTGAAGGAACATTTAGGACTCACATTGGAATACAGGCAAGGAGAAGTCCATAAACCAGGTACATGAAGAAGAGACAACATGAGAATGGGGCAGGATAATCCCATACCAAGCTCTACCAACCCTATGGAAGATTCCTCTAGTGGGATCCCCCTGGGGATGGCCCAGGACACAGATATCAGAAACAAAATTGGGAACATATTTAAAGAACTACAAGATTATAAAGAGCAAATCAAAGAACTAAGAAAAGAGAATGAAGAACTCAAGAAGGACCTAGAGAGAGAGAGAGAATGACAAAATCCAGAAGGAAGTAGAAACACTGAAAAGATCCCATGCTGAAAAAGGTAAGGAAACCAAACAGCAAAGCAAAGAGCTACAGGAAGAGATTGAGAAGCTCCAAAAAGAAGTAGAAACACTAAAGAAATCAGAAGAGGAAATGAAAAAGGAAATCAAACACTCATCCAATCAAGAGGAAAGGAATGGAAATAGCCTCAGAAATAGAATGGATGAAGCAGAACAAAGAATATCAGATCTGGAAGATAACACAGAACAACTAAAAACCTCAAGGAAAGTTATGAAAAATTTAAAAATACACAAAAGTGGAACAACCAGGAACTGTGGGACACTATGAAAAGATCAAACCTCTGCATAAGGATAGAGGAAGGAGAAGAATCCCAAGAGAATGGTATTGATCAGATATTCAACAATAATAATGATAGATGAAACTTCCCCAAACTAAAAAAGACAAACCCAATACAATACAAGAAGCACATAGAACTCCAAAAAGACAAGATCAGAAAAGAATTCTACACAATATAAAAAAAAAAAAAAATACCAAAACAAAGACAAAATCCTTAAAGCCAACAAAGAAAAAAAAAAAAAAAACAAGTGACCTATAAGGGGAAACCTATCAGAATTACAACTGACTTCTCAACACAAACTATGAAAGCAAGAAAACGTGGAGCAAAGCTTCCCAGTTATTAAGGACAATAATGCCAACCCGGTTTCTATTACCCAGCAAAAATGTTGATTATAATTGAAGGAGAGAGAAAAACCTCCATGACATAAACAAGATTGAAAGAATAATGTCTAAAAACAAGTCTTCAGGGAATACTTGAAGCAATTCAAAGGACAGAAGAAAGGAGCCACCATCCCCAGGCTAGAAAGAGAAATCAATAAAAGCATAACTGCAGAAGTAGAAACCTAAACCAAAACCACAAATGGATAATAAGGCAAAAGGAAGCAACACAAACCTATCAGTCATAACCTTAAATATTAATGGACTAAATTCCCCAATCAAAAGACATAGACTGGGAGATTGGATTAGGAAACAGAATCCATCGATATGCTGTCTACAAGAAACACATCTTACCTTCAAGGACAGGCACAACCTTAAAGTGAAAGGATGGAAAAAATTATTCCAAGCAAATGGTACCAGAAAGAAAGCAGGTGTTGCTATTTTAATATCAGAAAAATAGACTTCAAAGTAAAAAAATCAGAAGAGACAAAGAAGGTCATTACATTTTTATCAAAGGAACAATTCACCCAGAAGATTTCACAATGATGAATATATATGCCCCAAACTCTGGTGCAGCAAACTTTATAAAGACAATTCTCCAGGACCACAAGTCACACACTAATCCCAGTACACTCATAGTAGGGAACTTCAATGTCCTTTGGATATGTCAACAGGACAAAGAACAAACAGACAGGCATCTGAACTGAATGATATGATACACTAAAGGGTCCTCATAGAACTTTACCAAATATTCCACCCTAATACCAGAGAATACACTTTCTACTCATCACACCACGGAACATTCTCCCAAATCGACCACATATTGGGACACAGAAGAAACCTCCACAAATACAAAAAGATTGACAATGACAATACAACACAACAAAACCTATGGGATACCTTCAAAGCAGTCCTAAGAGGGAAATTTATAGCTCTGGGTGCCTACATCAAAAAAACAGAAAGAGCTCAAGTGAATGATCTAACACTACAGCTAAAAGTACTTGAGAGGCAACAACAGATGAACCCTGAATGCAACAGACAGGAAGAAATAACAAAAATCAGAGCAGAAAAAAATACAAAAAAATCAATGAATCCAAAATTTGGTTCTTTCAAAGAATAAACGACATAGACAGACCTCTAGCCCAGTTAACCAAAAGAAAGAAGGAACAACTCCAAATCAATACAATCCATGATGAAAAGGGAAATATCACAATAGACAAGAAAAGATCCAGAAAGTCAGTCAACTTCTACATGGAGAATAGTGAGAAAGATTAAGAAAGAGATGAAAAGCATGTTTGGCAGGATGCATGAGCTCTGGTGGGATGGGGGGATGGGAGGAACACACAGGTCTAGATTTGATAAAAAAATACAAATAAATAAATTAAAAAAAGAAATAATATTTTATAGAATTCTGCTGTGAAATCTTCTGGGCCTGGGCATCTTTTGGTTGGGAGGCTACTTATTACATCTTCAATTTCTTCACGTGTTATTGTTCTATTTATGCTGTCGATCTCTTCTTGGTTGAGCTTTGGTGATTCCCAGGTTTTCAGATATTCATCCATTTCTTCTAGGTTTTCAAACTTGGTAGAGTATTGGTTTTTGAAGTATTCCCGTATGATTGTCTGGATCTTTTCATTGTCTGTTGTGATATTTCCCCTTTCATCACAGATTCTATTGATTTGGAATTGTTCCTTCTTTCTTTTGGTAAACTGGGCTAGAGATCTGTCTAACTTGTTTATTCTCTCAAAGAACCAACTTTTGGATTCGTTGATTTTTTAAATGGTTTTCTTTGTTTCTATTTCATTGATCTCTGCTCTGATTTTTGTTATTTCTTCTTGTCTGCTGGGTTTAGGGTTCATTTGTTGTTGTCTCTCAAGTATTTTTAGCTGCAGTGTTAGGTCATTCACTTGTGCCCTTTCTGTTTTTTTAATGTAGGCACTTAGAGCTATAAACTTCCCTCTTAGGACTGCTTTTAAAGTGTCCCATAGATTTTGCTGTGTTGTTTTATCATTGTCATTCAGTTCCAGGAATGTTTTTATTTCTTTCTTTATTTCTTCCTTGACCCATTCATTATTCAGGAGAGTGTTGTTTAGTCTCCATGTGTTCTTGTAGGTTGTAGGGTTTATCCTGGTGTTGATATTGAGTTTTATTGCACTGTGGTCTGATAGAATGCATGAGATTATTTCAATCTTTTTATATTTGTTGAGTTTTTTCCTGTGTCCCAGTATATGGTCTATTTTGGAGAATGTTCCATGAGGTGCTGAGTAGAAAGTGTATTCTCTGGTGTTTGGGTGAAATATTCGATAGATGTCTGTGAGGTCCATTTGGTGTATTGTGTCATTTAGTTCAGATGTCTCTCTGTTTATCCTTTGTCCTGTTGATCTGTCTAGGGGACTTAATGGGGTATTGAAGTCCCCTAGTATTAGTGTGCTGGGGTTAATCTGTGCCTTGAGATCCTGAAGAATTGTCTTTATAAAGTTTGGTGCACCGGTGTTTGGTGCATATATATTTATGATTGTGAAATCTTCATCGTCAATTGTTCCTTTAATAAGGATGTAATGGCCCTCTTTGTCTCTTTTGATTTCTTTTGCTTTGAAGTCTATTTTGTCTGATATTAGAATAGCCACACCCGCTTTCTTTTTGGTACCATTTGCTTGGAATACTTTCTTCCATCCCTTCACCTTAAGTTGGTGCCTATCCTTGAAATTGAGATGGGTTTCTTGTAGACAGCATATAGATGGGTTTTGTTTCCTAATCCATTCTCCCAGTCTATGCCTTTTGATTGGGGAGTTTAGCCCATTAATATTTAAGGTCATAATTGAAAGGTAGATGTTGCTTCCTTTCATCTTATTATCCATTGGGACTTTTAGCTTCTGAATCTATTCCTATGGTTATGTTTTTATTAGTTTCTTTTCCTAGGTGTTTGAGGATCGTTGCACCTCTCTTCTGCCCTTTGAATTGCTTCAAGTATTTTATGAAGAGTTGGTTTTCCGGACATGTATTCTATCATCTTGTTTATGTCATGGAAGATTTTTCTCTCTCCTTCGTCTATAATCGACATTTTTGCTGGGGAAAGTGTTCTGGGTTGGCATCCATAGTCCTTTAACACTGGGGATGCTTTGCTCCATGTTCTTGCTTCATGGTTTGCACAAGGAAGTCAGTTGTAATTCTTATGGGTTTCCCTTTGTATGTGACCTGTTTTTCTTTTGTAACCTTCAGAATTTTGTCTTTATTTTGAACATCTAGCATTTTAACTATGATATGTCGTGGGGAGTTTCTTTTCTGATCTTGTCTATTTGGAGTCCTATGTGCTTCTTGTATTTGTATGGGTTTGTCTATTTTTAGTTTTATGAAATTTTCATCTATTATTCTGTTGAAGATCTGATCAATAGTATTCTCTTGAGATTCTTCTCCTTCCTCTATTCCTATGATGTGGAGGTTTGATCTTTTCATAGTGTCCCATATTTCCTGGTTGGTCCACTTTTGTGTATTTTTAAATTTTTCATATTCTTTATTTGAGCTTTTTAGTTGCTCTGTGTTACCTTCCAGATCTGATATTCTTTCTTTTGCTTTCTCCATTCTATTTCTGAGGCTTTTTCCTTTCCTTTCTTCTTGATTAGATGAGTGTTCTATTTCCTTTTTCATTTCATCCTGTGATTTCTTTAGTATTTCCATTTCCTTTTTGAGCTTCTCAATCTCTTCTTGGTGCTCTTTACTTCTTTGGTTGGCTTCCTTTTTGAGTGTTTCTACTTCCTTTCAGAGTTTGTTTTTTTCTTCTTCTAGTTATTTCTGGAGTTTGTCAATCTCTTCCTTTAGTTCTTTGTGAAGTTTATCATTGTCTTCCTCTACGTCCTTTTTGAGTTTTTCATTCTCTCTTTTTAGTTCTCTGAATTCTTCTTTATTTTCTTTAATTTCTCTGCATAGGTCTGCAATTATTCTTCTAAGATCTGTTTCTTAGGTCACCTCTAGGGAGATCCCATTGTAGCTATCTCCTACAGGGTTGGTAGAGCTTGGTGCAGAATTATCCTGCTCCTTTCCCATATTGTCCTTTCATTATGTCCCTGGCATGTGGGTTTTCCTTTTGTGATTCAAATCATAAATGTCTTTTCATTGTGTTGAAGGCTGAGGGCTCATTTTGTTTTGCTTGCCTCCTTCAGATGCTCCCCCCCCCCCCGTTTATGGAGTGTTGACTTGTCTAGGTTTCAGGCTTTCACTTTTGTTTATATACTGGATATTGGAAGTCTAAGTCACTCTACATTTACTGTTATGAGGGTTCTCCAAAAAAAATCCACTTGGATACTCTTTCCTCAATTCCAGTTTGGGGGAGAGGGGATGCCTGACTTAGCCGTGTCTGGAGCGGCACCTGGCTCCATGCTCCAGGTGGTCCTAGCAAGCAAGGCAGGAATCTGAGCCCCCCACACGACCTCACTATGGCACCAGAGCCAGACCCAGAGCCAGAGCCCCTTCCAGCTGCAAGGGGGAAGGGTGACCTGACCCAGGCAGCCACACCCTGCAAGGGTTTAGGGCTCAGACCTAGGCTGCCAGCCACCAGCCCCTCTGCCACAGACCAGCGAATCAATTGTCCAGCTCCCCAAGAGTCAGTTTGTTCTAAGTTCTACCTGTCTGGAGCGGCACTTGGCTCCACGCTCCAGGTGGTCCTAGCAAGCAATGCTGGAACCTGAGCCCTCCACACACCCTAAAATGAATTTCTGTAATAATCATTGTAATTATTATCCCACTACTAAGTAATTATAAAAGAACTTTTTCTATTGTACTGCAATTACAGTATTTAGAAAGAATACCCAGTAACAATACAAAATTATTTCATAAGCACATGTTGTTACAGCTTAATAATTGATCTAGCAAAACAATATTTTCCTAAATCGTTAATGATACATGGTTTACAGAATTGCATCTAAGCATATTTATGTTCTATGTGTTCTTGAGGGAAAAGAAATATCCTATAGATACAACAGCATATTGGTTATATTCTGATGACTGAATAGCCAAGCTACAAAAGATGAAGACCAAAACAGCAACATTGTTGCTTTCCATGTAAGAACTATCTTTGAAAAAGTGATTCGGCCATTCCCTTATGGGGCTGTTGACTTGGTGCTGTATGGCAGGGGTTTGTTTATAACATGGTGCCTCACCTCCAGCACCTTTCTATATAGCAGTAGATAAACAAAAGCCTTGATGAGAGATGAAGTGTGTCATCAGCTGTTTAGAACAAGTAGCACAGGAGAACAGAGGTGGTGGTGAGGGTTAATTCAGATGGGGAGGTGTCACTGAGAAAGGAAATTTCAATTGCTCCTTAAGGAATGAAGAAAATTTCCAGGAAGATTGATAAAAAGCATAGCAGGAGCCAAAAAAACAGGCAAAGTGCAGCATGTGTTTTGGGCATGCTGGTTATTCAGAAATGGAGCATGTGTATGTGTGGGTGGATCCGAGAACACATAAGAAGGTGTGAAAGTAGTTGATAAGTTAGTGCATGGAAACATTTAGCTATGCAAGTACAAAATGTATGTAAAAAGACATGAAATCAGAAATTTGATCACCTCTCTCCATGCAAGCATCTCATAGTCACCACCATCCCCCTCCTCCTCCTTCACTACCTCTTCCTCCTTTCTTCACTACTTCTTCCTCCTCTTTCTCCTTCACTAACACCTCCTTCAACACTTCCAAATAGCTCAGCCTATGTCTGTAGAAACAAATGAAGAGAAATAAGATATGCATCTGAAAACTCTACAGACTGAACTGGCCTAATATATGCAGCTCCCTGTGTGTGATTTTCAGTGATGATAATGTAGAGGTTTACTGTTTGAGAGTGCTGCTTTGTTCCTATTATAGCCCACAGCTGTCAGGATGGGCTGTATTTCTTGAGAAAAAGAAAAAAAAATGTTAAAAAGGAAAAAGAAAATAAAACATTCATTTTCTGCAGTTTGGATTCACATAAAAGTATTTATTCCCAAACAGCTACATCCTCTTCCTTTCCAGAGACTGATTTGGTATTCATTTTGGTTGCGATGCCACAGATATTTGAGATGGTGAGGGTGGTTTCCAATGAGAGGGCTTACAAGCACTCTGCACTTACCATCCAACTTGTGTTTACCAGGAGAAACCACTCTTCTAGTTCAAAGACAGTAAAGCACAAATGTGTTATTACTTGAACTTGCTGCATTTCCTCCTTATTCTGGTTGTCTGGAATGTGGCCCCAACATGCCATACTTCCTGTGGAGTGATGAAGACCATCATCTGCCAGGACAGGATGATATGGGATGCTGCTTCTTCAGTGGGCCAGATGAGCACGTCCAATAGCCCATTCTGTCTACTAAGAGTGTCCCACTTGCATACACTCCTCTTCCCTTTGGCATAAGTCCAGACACTTATAGCCGGCCTGAGGGTGTCTGAAACCATCCTCTAAGTGGTGCAACACTTTGGACATCTGGCCTCTGAGTGATGATGAGTTCCCAAATTGCACTCTGCCCATGCCCCAACCTTGAGATCATCTGAAGCCCCCCCTGCCCCTGCTGCAGAGCTACACTCATCTGCATTTTAGTAGGGCTGAGACCTTTGCAGACTCCCTGGGAGCACATGAATCAAGCCTCCACCTAGCAAGCTTCCGAAATTGTGGTGTGCCTGTTGGCTAGTAGGGGCCAAGACTTTGAGAGTACCTGATTGATGCCTGACTTGGGTCTCTGTGGGAGTTCCTGAGTAGCTAGAACTAGAAAAATCTGGTCCCTCTAATATAAAATCAAAAGTGAGAACCTTAAGCTTAGACCGACTTTCCCCTACCTAATAAGAAAACAACCAAAGCACATAAAGAACACAAAGTCAGTCTTCTACTCAACAAAGGAAGATGTGAGTTTTATAGCAGAACCACAAACAAAAAAAGAAATCTTCATGCCAAAATCACAATGAGGGGCTGGAAAGATGGCCTAGCAGTTAAGAGTGCCTACTGCTCTTGCAGAGGACCCGGGTTCGATCCCCAGCACCCACATGGTGGCTGAGAACCATCTTTAACTCCAGTTCCAGGGGAATCTGACACCCTCCTCTGACCCCTGTGACATTGCATGATGTAGGTGCACAAACCTACATGTAGACAGTACATTCAAACACATACAAAAATAAATAAAATAAAAAAACCAAAATCACAGTGAAAAATAATAACATGAAAACCCAAATAATTTGTCCCCACTAAACACTACCACTCCTATAGAAAAGCTCTACAACCAGAACCCCCTAAAGATAACCCAGGACAAAGAATTTAAAAGAATCATAAACATGATCAAGGAATTCAATGAATTTAAACAACACACAGAATTCTATCAGAGGATCTACAACCAATATTACTTAACTTATTCAAAAAGATAAAAACAGAGGGAGACATCCCAAGCTCCTTCTATGAAGCCAGCATCACTCTAATACCAAAATCAGGTAAAGATACAACCAAGAAAGAAAACCATAGACCCATCTCCTTAATTAATAAAGATGCAAAAATTCTCAACAAAATACTTGCAAACCACATACAGGTACACATCAAAATGTTCATCTGCCATGATCAAGTTGGCTTTATTAGAGAGAGGCAGGAAATGGTTCAATATATGCAAGTCATTGCCATAAACCATATAAATAGACTCAAAGACAAAAATCACATGGTCATCTCAATAGATGCAGAAAAGGCCTTTGATGAAATTCAACATTCATTTGTATTCAAAGTTCTAGAGGGACTTGAACTTGAGGGAACATAACTCAACATAACTGAAGTTATGTACAACAAACCCATAGCCAACATCGTTTTAAAAGGAGAAAAACTGGAAGTATTCCCCTTAAAATCAGGAACCTGGCATGCCTGTCCAGTATCTCCACTCCTTTTTATTATTTTATTTTTTTAAAGATAAATAGATTTTTAAATATATTTTAAGAAATTCACAATATAAGAGCATAGTTGTTTTCAGGTCACATTGACATTGCTCAGTTTGTCATACAATTAGGTAATTGGTGCTAGCATCCACAGATGAGGGACACCGTTCGTCATTTGTTTTTCTGGGACTGTGTTACTTCACTCAGCATGATATCTTCTAGCTCCAGCCATTTACCTGCAAAGCTTATGATGCCATCTTTCTTTACTGCTGCATAGAACTCCATTGTGTAGATCTACCACATTTTCTCTATCCACTCATCAGTTGAGGGGCACTTGGGTTGGTTCCAGCTCCTTGCTATTGTGAAGAGAGCTGCAATAAACATGGCTGTGCATGTATCTCTGTGGGTACATGCAAGGAGTGATATGGCTAGGTCAGGTGGCAAGTCCATTCCAAGTCCTCCAAGGGTTCTCCACACTGCTTTCCATAGTGGCTGTACAAGTTTACATTCCTACAAGCAGTGGATGAGTGTTCCTCTTTTGTTTTCTTGATACTAGCCAGTCTTATTGGAGTAAGATGATATCTTAAAGTGGTTTTGATTTGCATTTCCTTAATGATGAATTATGTTGAACACTTAAGATGTTTCTCAGCCATCTCTAATTCCTCACTGGTGAAGTCTCTGCTCAGCTCTTTGCTCCATCTATTGAGTGGGTCATTTATTTTCCTTTTTCTTTGTTTTTTGAGTAGTTTATATATTCTGGAAATCAATGCTTTGTCAGATGTTTCTGCAGTGAAGGTTTCCTCCCACTCTGTGGGATTTCTCTTCACTTCCTTGATTGTTTCTTTTGATGTACAGAAGCTTTTGAGTTTAATGAGGTCCCATTTGTCACTTGTCAACCATAATTCTTGCACAGCTGCTGTCTGATTTAGGAAGTCTTTTCCTACGCCTATGTCTTGTAGTCTGCTGCCAACTTTTTCTTCTTTAGCTTTCAGAGTTTGGGGTTTCACGTTGAGGTCTTTAATCCATCTGGAGTTGACTTTTGTACAGGGTGAGATGTAGGGGTTTAATTTCATTCTTCTACAAGTGGTGATCCAGTTTTGCCAACACCACTTGCTGAAGATGCTGTCTTTTCTCCATTGTGTCTTCTTGGCCCCCTTGTCAAATATGAGATGGCTGAAATTGTATGTGCTCAAGTTTGTATCTTCAGTTTTGTTCCATTGGTTAACAGGTCTGTTTTTGTGCCAGTACCAGGCTGTTTTTACGAGTATAGTCCTGTAGTGTAGTTTGAAGTCTGGAATAGAGATCCCCTCTGTATTGCTCTTTTCACTCAGGTTGTTTTGGCTATTTGGGGTCTTCTGTGTTTCCAAATGAAATTAAGGACTTTTTTTCCAAGCCTGTGAAGAAACTCTTGGGGATTTTAATTGGGATTGCATTAAATCTATACAAGAGTTTGGGTAGAATGGACATTTTACAATATTAATTTTCCTAATCCATCAGCATGGGAGGTTTTTCCATGTTCTGTTGTCTTCTTCAGTTTCTTTCTTCAACGGTTTAAAATTTTTGTTGTAGAGATCTTTGGTGTCTTTGGTTAGATTTGTTCCTAGGTATTTTATTGTTTTTGAGGCTATTGTGAGTGGGAAGGTCTCCTTGAATTCCTTCTTCAGTTGCTTGTTGTTGGTGTAAAGAAAGGCTACTGATTTTTTTAGGTTAATCTTGTATCCTGCCACTTTACTGAAGCTCTTAATCATTTCTAGGAGTTTTCTGGTGGAGTTCATAGCATCCCTTAAGTAAACAGTCATATCCTCAGCAAAAAGGGATAGCTTGACACCCTCTTTTCCAATTAGTACTCCTTCAATTTCCTTTTCTTGCCTTACTGACCTAGCAAGTGTTTCAAGCACTATATTGAAGAGGAGTGGTAACAGGGGGCAGCCTTGCCGAGTTCCTACCTTTAAAGGGAATGCTTCTGTCATTTCCCCATGTAGGATGATATTGGCTGTGGGTTTCCTGTATATGGCTTTGATTACATTGAGGAATGATCCCTCCAATCCAATTCCTTCTAGGACTTTAAGCATGAAGGGATGCTGGATTTTGTCAAAGGCTTTTTCAGCATCAATCGAGATGATGGTGTGGTTTTTTCTTTGATTCTGTTTATGTGTTTGATGATGTTTATTGATTTTTGTATGTTGAACCATCCCTGCATCTTTGGTATGAATCCAACTTGGTCATGATGGATGATCTTCTTGATGTGGGTCTGTATGTGATTTGCCGGTATCCTGTTTAGAATTTTGGCATCTGTGTTTATTAGGGAGATGGGTCTATAGTTCTCATTTTTGGTTGTATCTTTGCCTGGTTTTATAATAGAGTTATGCTGGCTTCATAGAAGGAATTTGGGAGAATTACCTCTGTATCCTTCTAAACAATTTCAGTAATAATGGTTGTAAGTCTTTTTATAGAATTCTGCCATGAAACCATCTGGGCCTGGGCTTTTTTTAGTTGGGAGATTTCTTATTATATCTTCAATTTCTTCATATATTATGGGTCTGTTTAAGCTGTCTGTTCAATCTCTTCTTGGTTGAGCTTTGGTGATTCCCAGGATTTCAGATATCCATCCATTTCTTCTAGATTTTCAAAATTGGTAGAGTATAGGTTTTTGAAGTATTCCCGTATGATTTTCTGGAACTTTTCATTGTCTGGTGTGATATTTCCCTTTTCATCCTGGATTGTATTGATTTGGAGTTGTTCCTTCTTTCTTTTGGTTAACTGGGCTAGAGGTCTGTCTATCTTGTTTATTCTTCCAAAGAACCAACTTTTGGATTCATTGATTTTTTGAATGGTTTTCTTTGTTTCTATTTCATTGATTTCTGCTCTGATTTTTATTATTTCTTCCTGTCTATTGCACTTAGGGTTCATCTGTTGTTGCCTCTCAAGTGCTTTTAGCTGCAGTGTTAGATCATTCACTTGTGCTCTTTCTGTTTTTCTAATGTAGGCACCTAGGGCTATAAACTTCCCTCTTAGGACTGCTTTTAAGGTATCCCGTAGGTTTTGTTTTGTTGCTTTATCATTGTCATTCAGTTCCCGGAATGCTTTTATTTCTTTCTTTATCTCTTCCTTGACCCATTCATTATTCAAGAGTGTGTTGTTTAGTCTCCATGTATTCTTGTAGATAGTACGGCTTATTGTGGTGTTGATATTGAGCTTTATTGCCTTGTGGTCTGATAGAATGCATGAAATTATTTCAATCTTTTTGTATTTATGGAGGTTTCTTCTGTGTCCCAGTACGTGGTCGATTTTGGAGAATGTTCCATGGGGTGATGAGTAGCAAGTGTATTATCTAGTATTACAGTGGACTATTTGGCAGATATCTGTGAGGTCCATTTGGTGTATCATATCATTCAGTTCAGATGTCTGTCTGTTTATTCTTTGTCCTGTTGACCTGTCCAAAGGGTTCAGTGGGGTGTTGAAGTCCCCTACTATGAGTGTACTGGGGTTAGTGTGTGACTTGTGGTCCTGGAGAGTTGTCTTTATAAAGTTTGGTGTACCAGAATTTAGTGCATATATATTCATAATTGTGAAATCTTCTTGGTGAATTGTTCCTTTGATAAAAATATAATGGCCTTGTTTGTCTCTTCTGATTTCTTTTACTTTAAAGTCTATTTTGTCTGATATTAAAATAGCAACACCTGCTTTCTTTTTGGTACCATTTGCTTGGAATATTTTTTTCCATCCTTTCACTTTAAGGTGGTCCCTGTCCTTGAAGTTAAGATGCGTTTCTTTTTTTTTTTTTTTTTTAATCCAAACAGAAGTTATACAATTTTATTTTCAATATTTTAAAATACAGAAATCAGAAAGAATACCAAATACAACTTTAAGGAAGTCACTTGTCTTCCCCTATAATAACAATGTAAGCTACTTAAAGACTTACCAATTCAGAGTAAAACAGAAACAAAATAAATACTGTACACTTTCCCTGCCTGCAGGCAAAAGATGGGAAATACTGTTCTGAATAAAAACAGATGCTGTTAAAGCTTCCGCATCCCACTCCCAGCCACGTCCTGTTCCATTATCACACAGTGTACTTCTGTGTATTCAAAGGACACATGTGCATACACACTGGCTGCCTACACACAGATGAGAGAGAAACTACTATGAACACATCCCAAACAAGAAGAGTAACAGTCACCTGGAGCCATTGGCATAAAAAACAGTAAGGAAAGTCAGTCAGGCTAGCAAAACATTACTACAAAACTAGTAAGTACCATAGCCAACAAATGTCCTGTTCTCAAATTTCACAGAGTTAAAACCCCTAAAAGCAACCCTAACCCTCCCCATACCACCCTCCACATTCCCAGAAGAAAACTTGCTGACTCACTGGCAAAGTTAGCATTTCACAAGAAATGTGAAAATCCATCTTATATAATCTCTTAAAACGAACCTCTTCATCTTTTCCACAGCGTGAAACTGTTATGGCTTAATTATATTAAAAGTAGAAAAGTATTTTCCAAAGGAAATACCATCTGCAAAGATGCACGTGAGTTTCCTGGTCAGTGCTATTTCATACCTAACAACTGCACGAATCGCTTGTGCAGTCGGACACTGTTTTTGGAAAAACTGAGGTTACAGCATTTGATTCAGTCTAACCATAAACTGTGAGGGCCTTGGTTTGGATTAGGTTTCTTTTGCAAGATAAAATAACCTTGGAGTTCAATTAGCAAGTTAAACCTCAGGTCCCTGACTACAATGTGTGAGTTACATGCATGTTTTATAAAATAAAATTAATTTATGAACCTTAGAAGGAATAAATGATTCTAGACAAGTAATCAACTCTACAGTTAATGCTGGCATTTTTTTTTACTAATCCAAATCCATCAAAGAAATACAAACATATGTCTGGTTATTTTATTCCTGCAAAATAGTATATATTCTAGCACTTATAATTGTTTTGGTGAAAAATCTGAAGGAAAAATAGTTGACATTTTGAAAAGAAAATGACAAGAAAAAAAAACTGAAGACAAACTTTTTACAGTTAAGCTGCATTTATGACTGCTAGCATAAGTGTGAATCCAGAATGTCATAGGTCTTGCATAGTTAAACTACTTGGAGGTCAAGGGCTACATGGTAGCCAGGGTTTTCATTAATGAAATAGTGCAGAGCAGATAAATCTGTTGGAAGAATCACTGAATACAGTTTTTAAAAAGTTTGAACAAAAAAATTTAATGCTGCAATTGTTAAGACAAAGCCTTAAGACACTAGAAGGGGCAGCAAGGGTGGCCAGAAGAACCTAAGGTTAGCTCAAGTGAGTGTTACAATTACTACAAAGACAAAAACCACAGTCAGTGACAATAAGCCAATTGCTTTGGAAACAGACATTTGCTTCTTAACAAAAAAGTGTTTATGGGAAGTATCAAATATTTCTTTCTTATAGCATAAAAACTAATAAAATAAGGGAAAGATTTGGAGTAAGGCTATAGTATTAAGGTTAATTATGTTCAACAGCAATTTAGTGACTATATTAATTCTTGTTTCTTTTTACCTAGCCTCAAGGAAGCATATGGAAACCATCCATAAAATAAGCAAAGGCTGTAGTGTCAAAGAACAGGGTCTGTTTAAGGAATCAAGGTATCACAGGTTCCAAATCCACTGTGTGTCCCCAGATAAACCCCTGTACTAACTGGGTTATACTGGTCACATTCACTGATTGGCTTTCCTAAAGATATGATACCCAACCATGAGACTGCTTCAGAAGAAGATGTAGAACACCAGCAACAGTGTGGAAGATGCATTTCTTGTAGACAATGTATAGATGGGTTCTGTTTCCTAATCTAATCTCCCAGTCTATGTCTTTTGATTGGGGAATTTAGTTGTGCTGGATAGCTTTAGTGTCAACTTGACACACCTGGGTTGAGGGAGCCTCAATTGGGGAATTTGCTCCATTGGATTGGCCTGTGGCCACATCTGTGGTGTATTGTCTTGATTGCTGAGCAGTGACAGTATAAGAAGGCAGGCTGGGCATGAGCCAGAGAGCAAGTCAGGAGCAAGCCAGTGGACAGCATTCCTCCATGGCCTGTGCTTCAGCTCCTGCCTCCAGGTTCCTGCCCTGAGTTCTTACCTTGGGCTCCCTGAGTGATCAACTGTGACCCAGGAGATGTAAGCTGAATAAACCCTTTCCTCCCCAAGTTGGTGTCGGTCAGAGTGTTTTGTCACAGCAATGGAAGACAGACTAGAACAGAAATTGGTACCAGAAGAGTGGGGTATTGCTGTGACAGACCTGACCTTGGTGTTTTGGGGAAGGATTGTGGAGGCGTTTGGAACTTTGGGCTGGGAAGATCATTGAATGCTTAAAGATTGTTGCTGTGGAGCTTGGAGCAGTTTTGCTGAAGGAGTTGTAGAAGATGGAGGCCTGGCTTGTGAAGTTTCAAGTTTCAAAGGAGAGCAGAGATCATCAGGACTGTGTAATCTGTGGGTTCTGGTCAGCTGGGGCTGTGGAGAATCAGCTGTAAGTAACAAGAGACCAGAACCTGAAGTGAAACTTTTGTGGTACTGGGGCAATTGATGCTGGTTAGCTGGGGCTGAAAAATCAGCTGTAAGTAACAAGAGACCAGCATCACTGAGGTGAAATCTTCTGGGGAGAATATCTTCAAGGTCAGCACACAGAAGCTGTGACCCAGAAAGGGCCTGAGCCTCCATCTCGAGCCAGAAGCCGGACTTGGTAACGTGTAAGAGTCTCCTATATGGTTCCGGTGTTGAAATTTGAGGGGGTCACAGAGAGCAGCCGAGGCTTGGCACTGTGAGAGGTCAGGAAAGACCATTGGTGGAAGTGCACCTCGGTTGCTGTGAAGACCCCAGGATTGCAGGGGTCATGGAGAGAAGCTGAGGCTTTGCACCAGGAGAGGTCAGAAGAGACCATTGGTGAAGGTGCTGCCTCAGTTTCAGTAGCGACCCCAGCTTTTTGGAGATGCCGGTACCCTGGGACGACCACCAAGAGCAGCGGTAGGTGTAGAATGGAGTTGGCCTGGGCCTGCGAGATGAGTGTGCCACGGACGGCAGAGTCGGAGAGAGGGAGCTGCCGAGACCCTTTGGAGCCCAGAAGATCGTGAGTGGATCCCAGGTGTCCAGCCTTGAGCTACTTGCTGGACTTAGGTTTTGTTTGAGAGTGCCTGATTCTTCCCTTTGAAATAAGACAGTACTTGTTTTGGATTTTGCAGCAGCCCACAGTTAGGAGACTTTTAATAGACTGGACTTTTAAGTGTTTGGACATTTTAAGGACTGTGAGGCTTTTGAGGTTGTACTGTCTTAGGTTGTGATTCATGTTAACATCATATTTTGGGGATAAGAACTGGAAAGGTGGTGGTTTAATAGTGATGTGTTTTGTGTGTCAAGTTGACAAGGGGTCAATTGTGCTGGATAGCTTTAGTGTCAACTTGACACACCTGGGTTGAGGGAGCCTCAATTGGGGAATTTGCTCCATTGGATTGGCCTGTGGCCACATCTGTGGTGTATTGTCTTGATTGTTGAGCAGTGACAGTATAAGAAGGCAGGCTGGGCATGAGCCAGAGAGCAAGCCAGGAGCAAGCCAGTGGACAGCATTCCTCCATGGCCTGTGCTTCAGCTCCTGCCTCCAGGTTCCTGCCCTGAGTTCTTACCTTGGGCTCCCTGAGTGATCAACTGTGACCCAGGAGATGTAAGCTGAATAAACCCTTTCCTCCCCAAGTTGGTGTCGGTCAGAGTGTTTTGTCACAGCAATGGAAGACAGACTAGAACATTAGTCCATTAATATTTAAGGTTATGACTGATAGGTTTGTGTTGCTTCCCTTTGCCTTATTATCCATTTGCAGTTTGGGTTTAGGTTTTTACTTCTGCAGTTATGCTTTTATTAATTTCTCTTTCTAGGTGCCTGGGGATGGTTGCTCCTTTCTTCTGTCCTTTGAATTGTTTCAAGTGTTCTCTAAAGGGTTGGTTTTCCGGGCATGTATTCTTTCATCTTGTTTAAGTCATGGAAGATTTTTCTCTCTTCTTCAACTATAATAGACATTTTTGCTGGGTATAGTAGCTGGGTTGGCATCCTTTAACACTGGGAATGCTTTGCTTCATGTTCTTCTTGCTTTCATAGTTTGCACTGAGAATT
The DNA here is from genome assembly GCA_009823505.1 of Rhizomys pruinosus. Classification (NCBI taxonomy): domain Eukaryota; kingdom Metazoa; phylum Chordata; class Mammalia; order Rodentia; family Spalacidae; genus Rhizomys; species Rhizomys pruinosus. The sequence goes on from VZQC01000498.1 coordinate 82,800, forward strand.
CAGTTGTAATTCTGATAGGTTTCCCCTTATAGGTCACTTGTTTTTTTTCTTTGTGGCTTTAAGGATTTTTGTCTTTGTTTTGGGTGTCTAGCATTTTAACTATGATGTGGTGTGGAGAATTTCTTTTCTGGTCTTGTCTGTTTGGAGTTCTATGTGCTTCTTGTATTTGTATTGGTTTGTCTATTTTTAGTTTGGGGAAATTTTCATCTATTATTCTGTTGAAGATCTGTTCAATACCATTTTGTTGGGATTCTTCTCCTTCCTCTACTCCTATGATGCAGAGCTTTGATCTTTTCAGAGTGTCCCATAGTTCCTGGTTGTTCCACTTTTGTGTATATTTAAATTTTTCATAATCTATACTTGAAGTTTTTAGTTGTTCTGTGTTATCTTCCAGGTCTGATATTCTTTGTTCTGCTTCCTCCATTCTGCTTCTGAGGTTTTTTCCATTTCTTTCCTCTTGATTGGATGAGTGTTTGATTTCCTTTTTCATGTCATCATCTTCTGATTTCTTTAGTATTTCCACTTCCTTTTGGAGTTTCTCAATCTCTTCCTGTAGCTCTTTGGTTAGCTTCCTTATCTTTTTCAACATGGGATATTTTCAGTGTTTCCACTTCCTTCTGGAGTTCATCATTCTCTTTTCTTAATTCTTTGATTTGCTCTTTATAATCTTGTACTTCTCTAAGTATGTTCACGATTGTGCTTCTAATATTTGTGTCCTGGGCCATCCCCAGGGGGATCCCACTTTAGGAATCTTCCACAGGGTTGGTAGAGGTTGGTGTGGAATTATCCTGCACCTTTCCCATGTTGTGTCTTCTTCATGTCCCTGGCATATGTGTTTCTCTTTTCCTGTATTCCAATGTGAATCTCAAGTGCCTCTTCACTGTGTTGAAGGCTTGCTTTGCTTGCCTCCTTCAGATGCCTTTGTTGTTTTTTTGATTGGTTTGTTTTTCTCCTTTACTCCTTGCTTATGGAGTGTTGCCTTCTCTAAGCTTTAGGCTTTCTATTGGAAGTCTAAGTCACTCTTCTCTTTCTGTTCTGAAGGTTCTCCAAAGAATCCACTTAGACACTCTTTTGGCAATCCCAGTTGGCAGGGGCGGGGTGTGTGCTTCAGGTGGTCTTGGGAGATCCCCAATCTCAAGACTCACACAAACCCACCTTTTATACTACTTGGAGGACAACTCTGCCCCCACAGCCACACAGGGAAATGCAATCAAGCAATCTGCCTGGATGAAGCACCCAGCTCCTACCTGTGCTTCAGGTGGTCTTGGGAGATCCCCTTTCCACTCCCTTTTAATGTAGTGCTTGAAATTCTTGCTAGAGCAATAAGAAAAGAAAAGGAGAGGCTGGAGAGATGGCCTAGCGGGTAAGAGCGTCGACTGCTCTTACAGAGGACCCGGGTTCGATTCCCAGCACCCACATGGCGGCCGAGAACGGTCTGAAACTCCAATTCCAGGAGAACTCCAGTTCCAGGGGAATCCGAGACCCTCTTCTGACCTCCGCGGCATTGCACAACACGGGTGCACAAACTTGCATGCAGACAGTACATTCATACACATACATAAATAAATTAAAAAAAAAACAAAAAAAAGAAAAGAAAAGGAAATTAAAGGAATATAAATTAGAAAAGAAGAGGTAAATTTTGTCTTTTTCCCAACAATATGATATTATACCTAAGAGATGCCAAAAATTCCACCAGGAAACTAATCTACAAAAATCAATATCCTTTCTATATACCAATAACAAACAATTGGAGAATGAGTATATGGAAAGTCTCCCATTCCCAATAGCTTCAAAAAATATCTCAGAATAAACCTGACCAAAGACATTAAAGATCTCTGCAATGAAAATTTTAAGCTTTTAACGAAAGAGATTAAGGAAGACAGCAGAAGGTGGAAGGAACTCCCATGGGCTAGAAGAATTAATATTGTGAAAATGACCATCTTACCAAAAATAATATATAGATTCAATGCAATCCCAATAAAAATCCCCATGACATTCTTCACATAATTGGAAAATACATTGTAAAATTCATATGGAAACACAAAAGACTCTGGATAGCCAAAGCAGCCCTGAGCAGAAAGAGCAATGCAGAGGAATTACTATAACAGATTTCAAACTATATTATAGGGAAATGTGGTACATCTACATACTTGAGTTCTACTCAACAGGAAAGATAGACAAAATCATGAAATTTGGAGATAAATGGATGGAAGTAGAAGCTGTTACAGTAAGTGAAGTAACACAGACTCAGAAAAACAAATGATGCATGTTCTCCCTCATTTGTGGATACTTAGCACCAAATCATTGTATGTGAGTATATATCCTGATATAACTGCAGGAACCAGGAAAAGGGAAAAGAACCATGGAGGTAAAGGGAAAGAGGAGACCTGAGAGAGAAGAACAGTAGGCGACAGGTTTTATTAAGGGAGAAATGGGTAAAATGAGGGTATTCAAATGGGAGGAGAGAAGGAGTGTTCTAGAAGGAAATTTGGGGATAAAGGGAAGAAGGATTTCAAGACAGGTGGGATCATGTGAGACTGTCATTAAGGGAGAAATGAGAAAAATGAGGAAGACATGGTGGGAAGTTTATACAAGGAAAGGGAGAGAGGAGAGATAAATGTTTAGCTAGTGTAAAAATATCTAAGGGAATCATATTAATCTAACAATCTAATGACAAATTACATACAAAATATCTCTACATGAGTCCATTTGAATAGGTGAAGTCTTCATACAATGAAACAGTGTCAGACAGGAGAAACCTTCATTTGAGTTTGTTGGCCAGGGCAGTCCGAGAGCCTCCAAAATGTCACAGGCTATTATTATAGCTCTTGATTGCCTCTCAGATCTTGAAGTTAAGACCATATTGATGAAGACAGGACATACTTTGGAGACCGTATTTGGAGCAATGAAGCTGGAACAGTCCTGGATGCCACCTCCCTAAGCAGTAGCTCTCATAGCTTTGGAGAGCAGTTACATAAACTGCTAAGGGAGAACAGCAATAGATGTTCTATCATCAGCTTTAAGTCTGAATATCCACATCAATGCCCGGCACAGCTCAGGGCATTGGTGCAGTAGTGACACTTTTATCTTGGGGGCAGTTGATGGCTATCTAATTGGACCATTCAGTGGGAGGAAACTAATGTTCATCACTGTAAAAATAGCCAAATACACATGGATGGAGAGGCCATAAACCTTAGAGAAAGTTCCAAGTCTGCTACAAACCTAGACTAATGTAAATTCTTACTGTATGCAAAATATGTATCCTTATATTTACAGACAAATATCCCAGACACCACTCATCAAAGAAGCTTCTTTTGCACCTGATGAAGAGTTCCACAACTGTCACATATAGACTCTCTGGAATTTCCCAAGCCTGAGTAGCACATCTACAATGCAACCTCGACACCTAAGGCTCAAGCAACGTAGAACAAGGGGCCAAGAATACACTGGTGAATCTCTTAATTCTCATTAAGGGAGCTCTTTATGCAACAGAGGGTCAGGACCTGGAAAGGTCATAAATGCCATGGAGATTAGGAGTCTGCAGTTAGGCTTACATGACAATCATCTTTACCCAGTGAACCATCTTACTGGCCCAAGGGCATATCAAAATTTTGACAGATTTAGTTGACCAGTGATTCATGAATCAGGCAGCACCAGATTGCAAAGTGTTCTACTGGAGTGGGAAGAGAGGAAACTTGTATAAGGTGTTCACAGAGGCAACTCAAAGAATTTTATTTGTGTGGTTAGAGTAGACAGTCTCTAACTGGTGTTAGCTGGTAGCTTCCGAATGGCAATGTGTATGTTTCCTTTCTGTGTATATACTGGGGGCTCAGTTTGCTTATGTAGAAACCTAAGGCTCTGGTGTCTCACCTTAGTGGTTTTCCACATCTTTTGAGATTAGTGAGACAGAACAGAAGGTAAGGGTGCTTTCCCCTAAGCCTGAGGACCTGAGTTGGATCCCCAGGAGCTTCGTGGTAGAAGGAGAGAACTGGCTCCCACAGTACTATCCTCTGGCTTCCATACAGAGTCTCATGTAAGGTGTTTCATCATATGTTCCAAGAACATATTAGCTGGAAATATTAAGTGCATGAATTAAAGAATGAACAGATTATTAAGTACGAAGTGGAGGAGCTGTGAAACCTCAGTTAAGAAGTTAGGGTGGAAGAGTCAGAGAGGCCTCATGTCTAATTGCCCTGAACAGCATCTGATAGTGCTTATTAAAAGGACCACATGTCTTTAGCATGATGATTAGCCCCTGACCCAGCCTCTCTTGGTCTACAGATAATGTTGGATATTTAGGTGAATTCATGGATTATCTTAGCACATCATGCTTCAAGTAAAAGATATGTTGTGATTATAAAGGAAAATTGAGAGGATAGAACCTAAGATAATGGATAATTAATAGAGAAAATGGTGTATTTCAAATCCCTGCTGGCCCAACAGCTTGTGGAAAGGACATCCTGTTATATGGATATCTCTTAGGCTTCCTTTAAGATAGCCAGTTCTTTAAGCTTTTCAAGAGGAGTCAGAAACCTGAGCCAAGCCAAAATTATTTGATTTTCAGAACTCTCTGAATTTCCTTTTCTTTACTCTGGTGGAGAAACTTTTATTTATTTATTTATTTATTTATTTACTTATTTATTTATTTTCCTGCTCAGTTTTTGCTTCATCTAAGTGATAGAGAGAATGATTGGGGGAGTGATCAAGTAAGTTAGATAGTCCTGCTTTATGTGGGTTTTTATATCCTGTGACTTAGGTTAATAGTGGCTAACTGTGGTTCAAAGATATGAAATGGAAAACTCTAATAATAATTGGCCAGTTTTAAGTTGTGCACTGCTTTTACTACAGTTGTGAATTCTTGCACAATCTGTTTTCTTCCCTGTATGTGAACAATCATCTTGTCCATCCAGCATTCCCACACTGCACATGCTGCCCATCCCACTGGCCACTTAGTTGCCCTTTGGACCATCAGATCAATTGCTGTAATATCATTTTATTTCATCCTGGGGCCACTGTGTTATCTCACATAATAATAAGAAGGGTTAATATAAAATAATAAGACATTTTGAGAGTGGCTGTAATCATATAACTGTTATTGCAGTGTACTGTTAATTTTCTTCACTATTAATTTGTACTTAATCTATTACCCTACCATGTTATAGTATGCATGCATGCGTGTGTGTGTGTGTGTGTGTGTGTGTGTGTATTTACTCCCTGTTAGATAGGAAAGATACATATATATGTTCAGAAAAAGTACAAGTAATGGAGAATTTAGTATAACTTATTAAATTTAAATGTTACAAATTTACATCTGGGTAATATATTATATTGAATAAGTGTCTTGGGCCTCCGTATGCTGTAACATCCCTAAAAAACAAAGAGAAATGCATAATGTTGAATGATTGGTACCTATTTGAAAGAATTCTTTATAACTGTATTTTGAAAAATTCCTTTCTAATTTAGAGAACACTTTTTAGATCTTGTCAGGCTACTTCATTCTTCAGCTGTCATTTTAGAGCAAAGCAAATTGAGCTATTTATGGACACTAAAGGGAGGGCTTTAATGTTCCATCTAAAGGAGGAGAGATGATTGAACAGAAGCTCCTGCATCCAAGTCTCATGTACAGCTGCAACCTGGGGATAATAGCGTTCATTCCATGCCAGACATATTAAGGAGCATTTCTTGATATGAATGACTTTTCTTGAAGATAAAACTTCAAAGTCGAAGCCTTGCTGAGTCTTCCCAGTACTCACAGCTTCCTTATTCCTTTCCTTAGAGGTGAAGACCCCTAAGTCCAGCTGCTCAATTGACCTTTCTTCTTTTTTCAACATGTGAAACTAATAATTTAACCCCCAAAGAGAAATGTTTTTCTGTTCATGACTTAGAAAAGGCATGGTCTACTTGGTTCCCCGGCCACAATTTGTCTTTCTTGCTTTTTCATTTTCATGTGATCTAGCACCCCTGAAAGACCTACCAAGCAGTATTTTCTCCTCTTTCCTTTCAGCTACCAAGAATTCTTACCCAGAAAAGACCACACAATGGCTCTTACATATTACTGCCTGTGTTATATCTGAGTCCTGTTCAAATAATGTGCACACTGCAGCCAGAGCTATGTCTCTGAAATGCCTACTATCTTCTTCCATACCGCCAAAATGTCTTATGAAATGCGAAGTAGATTATGGAATTCTCCTTAAAATCATCAGTGATTTTCAGACACAGATTACAAGGTGCAGAGAAATCTCTTCCTCTCCAGCTTTCCCTCACTCCTGTTTCTTCAGCGTATGCACACATACCAACCTCCCCCATTGCTGTGGCTAGATCTTTGCCAGTGCCCTCTCCTGCCTGGACGCTTCTTTCTTTTGTCTCCTGCCACCCCATAAACTGTCATTCTCTCTTGCTACTAGTTACCATGATTTCTTCCACACCCTCCTACCCCGTGCAACTCTTTTATAGCACCACTCATAATTACAGCTTTAGATTTGTTTAATCAGTAATCATCAGTCTTCTCTTTTTTTTCTTTTTTTTTTTATTGATGCTTTGTGTATTTCATACATCATTTTCCAATTCAGTTCAGGCATATATCCCCTTCCCTTCCCCCCACCCACCCCTACCCATCCCAGATCATGCATTCTGCCATAAGTTTTCTGCATCTTTCTCTGCTTTTTTGTTTTGTTTTCATTTTTTTTAACAATAAGTGATAATTTGTGACAAGCATCCTTTTGTAAAACCAATTTGCAAGCAGTTGTGCCCAAACCCACACAGCTCATGGGTCCCACCATCCAGCGGGGGGGGGCTTGTATGTTCAATCAAGTTGATCAAATGAGTGTCCAGTCTATATTGTTGTAGTTTCACCATTAACCCCAATCAAAGCCCTTACATTCTACCACGCCCCCTCTTCCGCAGATTGTTCCCTAGGCTTAGAAAAGGGGCACAGGTGGATGAGAAGCAAAACACTCTACTTTCTCTGGAGCTGATGTCTTGGTCTCTAGTCAGTTCTGGCTGTTTTCTTTCATGGGCTGCCAGCTTGTCCAGGCATAATCTTTCGATCCGACTAATCGAAGCACTTGCAATTAGATATTTAGGTATAAACAGTATATATTAGCCTTTCGATCCTCCTAATGAAGCACACACAATTAGATATATAGGTATTTAAACAGACCAATTGTTATGGTAGGTTGTCTTTTGGTATAGTCACACAATGTTTGGATGGTAAATGTTAATTCATGATTTATATTTTTCTTCTTTAAGATGGCAAGGGTCTTCGTGTGGTTTATAAATTTCCTAACCATAGAGAGATGTAAGCTTTTGGCATCAGCCTGGCGAATTATTCCTCCAAGGAGAGAGCTAATAGCCAATTAGATTTTTGGGATATACAGACATATGGCGCCCCTGCTTTCACAGTATTTCCAGGGAGATGAGGTGTAGCTGGTTGCTGACGGACGACAAATGGTATCTCTCATATGTGGATGCTAGCACCAAACCCAGTTTATCAAGATTTCTTGTGGAGAGGGATGCCTATTAAAGCACAACAACAGAAAGATTGCCACCAGAAGGCTGACTGAAATGGTGACTCGGGAAGGGTGGGAGGGTGGGAGAGAGGACAACGGGTGTATATTCGATTGGGTGCATGTTTAAATTGCGTGTTTCAACAAGTATCCAGTTTTGGCCCAGACAACTGTCTACAGGATACATGTGTTTTGGACTTAGTAAAAGTAAATCGTGGCATATTGGACAACATGGTTTGAAGGCTGTAAAAAGGTAATGCAATGAGTTAATGGTGGTATAAATTGCTCTTGTCCACATTAGCATTAACTAAGCTCTGTATAACAATACTTTGGGACTGGTATAAAACAAAATGTTCTCTAATATTTTGCTGTCATAATTGCACCTGGTAGAATCCTACTTCAACCTAGGATGGATTTAACTAAAAATAAACTTGTTTCCCAAGTTAATCACATACAGTAACCCAAAAAGCATGGGTGAACTTGATGAAATCTATGTGGCCTTGATTCCACCCTATAGTGTATGTATAATAACAACTGCTTTGTTTTTTTGGACTCATGGGTCAAAAATAAAAAATTAAAATAAAAAAGGGGGATATAGATAATATGAAAATTTTTGTCAAAAACCTTGCAACCCCAATCTTAAAACTAACTAGGAGAAAGATTTTATGTTCCAACAGCCAGAGTATCACCAACTTAATGGCCTGAAGAAAGAAAATACAGCTTTGCAGTGAGTAGGATGACCAGAAAGTGCCAGCAGACAAGGATGACCCTCTGGCATTGAAGGAAGGAAAATGCTCGATTGCTCAGACAGACATCAGTCCCTCTTGGATTCCTACAGTAACACTATTTTTAAGATTCCTAACGAAGCTTACCATGCTAGTGCCGCAAAGGTTTTAATACAAGAAGACTTCTCTTAACCCCCACCATAGAATAAGTAGAAATAAGATGATGAAATGATACGTTCTCCAACTGTAGATTGGAGCCACTGTTATAAGAGTATTCTTCTCTGTAAAAATCAGTAAAACTGAGCGTCTTAATATGACTAGATAGGCATAGAGAAACTGTGAAAGGATATTCTCTATGTCAAACCAAATTATAATGCTAAGGTCTCCTTAAGCTATGCACTAAACAAAATATATTAATACAAGAGCTCTGACACAAGCAATGGATTATTCTCCAAGGAAATGTTGGCCAGGGGATCCAAGGCCCCCACAAAAGGTAAAGCTCCTTTCCCCAAACTGGATATCTGCGAGGAAGAGAGGCAATTAAGGCCCTGCTGTTGAAGACCTGATATAAACATGGGAAAGATGTATGGAGACCACACTTGCAAGTATACAGATGGTCTCTGGGATGCCAGAGAGTGTTACCAAAGACCACTAAACCAATAAAGCAAATATAGGTCTCCTTGAGTCAAGCAAGACTCCTCCGTCAGCACCAGTCTTCTCTATTGGGCTGTAAACTCCTTAATGGCACAACCCATGTCTTTTTGGCTCGGTCCTAGAATTTAGCACAATGCTCTTCATATGCTTTGTTGTCATCTTTACTGAGTTGACATGGTCATACTAGTAGTATATATTTATATTGGAGATAATTTTTGGATTAATAATAGACATGCAGGTTTTACCATAATTGAACTGAATATTATATAGCTTCAGCACTATTATAGATAATCTATGGGACTTCAGTAACTTACATTCTTAGTAACAACTGAGATATTACATATTTGGGTGACTAGAGGGGGAAATATTGAAATATGCTTTTAGAGACCTCAGATTATTGTATATTTTAATTATCCTAGAACCTGAGGGTATTTCTTAGATGTATTAATAATGGTGAACATGATTTATTAAAGTAGTGAATTTATTAAGAATAGCTGCCAGGCATGGTGGCACACACCTTTGATCCTAACACTTGGGAGGCAGAGGCAGGCGGCTCTTTGTGAGTTCAAGGCCAGCCTGGTATACAAAGTGAGTTCCAGGACAGCTGGGGCTACAGAGAGACCCTGTCTTGAAAAGACAAAAAAAAAAAATAAATAAAAAGAATAGCTAATGAGGAAGTTCACTGTAAATATTGACTGCTAAGTCTGCCTGATCTTCTGAGTTCCAACTCAAAACTCAACTTTTCCTTTGGTGTTTTGGATACCATACCAGCCAACAAACTATGTGTGGTTTCCCTAACAAATGGGTCTGCTTATTGTTTTTCTGAAGGACTCCTTCATCCTGTGTTTCTACAGCAGATTGGCAACCTTTATTATTGAACATACCCTCTTTCTTGGATCCTAACTCAAAAAGGTCTGGCTACCTTTCTTCCTCTTCCCCATCTTTCTCCTCCTAGCAGCTGCTAAGATACAGGGTTGTCCTACCCTGTAGTGACATGGCCAAACTGACTCCATTTTGTTCTTTGCCATGTGTTTTTATCCAGCTGCTCCCCTCCCCCTGCTCCTGCTAACTGCAGCTGAGCGGCTAGAACACCCCCATGAAAGCTGCACTTGCCGCTTCAGCAGATACACTATTTTTATAATACTGGGAAATTTAAAACTAGCCAGGCAGAATGTAATCTCAACCAGCTACTCTGCAGCTCTGAGAAGCCCATTGTTTCTGCAATTCTGAGAAACTTGTTTATCCTAACTGAAACTTACAAACTTTTTATTAACTGAAAACCTCTTTGTTAACTGATCTGTCCATGGCCTTTTATAACTGGTGATCTGATGTAACTATGGTTATTGGTTTTGCTCCTGGCATGATGTAATTATAGTTTTAAGCTTTACAAATCTTGCTCTACCTCTCCTCAGGGTGGATAGTTCTTTTGGGTTTTGGACTCCTCTTGACCACTGGGTATTATTAAAGAATTCTTAATTAGGCCATCAGTAAGTGGCATTCCTCTGTGTCTTGTGGCTGGTATTACAATAGCTTTTATTTCAAGTGTTAATATAATGGATCTGATAGCTTCAAAAACAAACAAACAAACAAACAACAACAACACCACAATGGCTAGTGAGCATGAATTTTAGTACCAGCCCTACTTAGCTTTGATGCCTGGCCGCTCTATACATTATATATGCAAATTTGAGGACATGATTTCATGTCTCTGAGCTATTTATGAGTAAAATGGATTATTTTTAGTATTTATCCAATATTATTAAGTGAATTGCTGGATTTAATGCATGTAATTACAATTATTTCTATTTACTATGTAGTAAACAGAAAGAATGCATGATTAGAAAGAAATGCCAATTATCCCTTCCAATGGAGAATGTGGTTCGACAGTGAACTATGAATGAATGGGAGCAGGAATGAACGGAACAATATGACAATTAATGACCTTGGGATACCCAGATTAATACCTTTTAAATAGGTATGAAAAGGTGTAATGACACGCTGATGACTTGCTTTTATGTTGCTTTTAATTTGTCATTTACAGAAGCTTTCAGTAGAAAAGTTGTTGTGCATATCTGTGTCTTTGGGAAAGATAATGTTTCACATTATGGTTGAAAAAATTAAAAAAAGTGTGAATTCCCATTAACATCATTATGGAATTCCTGGCCACCATTTTAAAAAAATTATTGTGTGCATGCAAGCCAAGGCAAGCCTGCATTTCATTCAGATAGCCAGTGGGTTGGAAAAAGGTTCCAGTGTGGACCACAAATCTGGGTAGCTGGTGTTCAGGGCTGCATTTCATTTGGGTGGCCATTGGGTTCGAAAAAGGTTCTGGTGTGGACCACCAATCTAGGTAGCTGGTGTTGTGAGTGGACATAGGCTGAAGACAGGCCTACAGCCATCAGCCTGAAATTCCTGTCCAGGGTTCAGCAGTCTCTGGGCAGGTGGAAAGTCACAGCCAAGAGTGGGAAATGTGTCTTGTCCCAGGCTAAGGACCTGAGTTGGAAGTACCTCTCAGGTCAGGTTACAGAAGCAACCAACTGATCTCTGTGCCGAGGGGTCAGTTCCCCACAGTGTCCACAAGTAGACACTGTGTTCCCCTTCCCTTAGCAGGACTGCACTGTACCTGCTCATGGCAAAGGTAGCTTCCTAGAAGCTCCCACAAAAAAATTAAGATGGTAATGGAATTGTTCCTTAACTACAAAATAACCAACTTCTATGGTAACAATTTTTTCATGGGGCATATATAGCCCGTCTTTAATTAACTAATGGGCATAAGAACTGTAAAAGAAAATTTTATTGGGGCTGGAGAGATGACCTAGTGGTTAAGAGTGCCAACTGCTCTTGCAGAGGACTTGGGTTCAATCCCCAGCACCCACATGGTGGCTGAGAACTGTCTTTAACTCCAGTTCCAGGGGAATCCGATGCCCTCCTCTGACCTCCATGGCATTGTGTGACATGAGTGCACAAACCTATATGCAAACGTACATTCATACACATACAAAAATAAATAAAATTAAAAAATTTAATTAAGAGCTAGATATTGAAAAATCTTTAAAGCAAGTTTTCATGCTAGGTCTGGAGAAGGCATCTTCAAGATCTTGGAGGAAGATAGTCATTAAAATGTACTCTGTAAGGTTTACAGTTTAAAATGGTATATTTAAAAATAACATATATTTATATAGAGAGGTATTTCAGTAGAGATTTATACAGAAATACAAAATAATATAAGTTAATGAACTTGATTTCTCTGAAGTCATAGTCTAGTCATATAGTTTTAAAGAACAAAGCATATATTTGGTTAAAATTTATTTGGCAGGTATTCAACTTTGCCCAAGATTTGTCTACTTATTATAGGATATTTTAAGACTTAGTAAAAATGTCTATATTAGTTAAATTTGGTTGAAGGTTTTGGTGAAATGGTAATACATTTGAACCAATTGGGAATAGAAAATGTTAATTGTTTTATTTATAATTTGTATTGAATTTCCAACAATAACTTTGGGGTTAAGCTACACAAATTTTTCTGTGTTATACAGTATCACCTTGTAACATTTTCTTTTACCTGTAAGATAATTTAATTAAAGGAATTAATTTTAAGTTTACTTCCCAAATAAATAGCATACAGTCAATGGTAAACAGTTTGGTTGAATTTGATGAAAACTTATGCCTTGGTTCCTGTTTATAGGTATGTGTAAGACAACTTAGGCATCTATAGGTTAAAATATAAAAATTTAAAAAACAAAAAGAGGGAGGTGGTGAAGTACTCCCTCTGAGATACAAATGGAAAACTCTGTATTCCAAACCTTTTGATAAATTTTCAATTTTGAGATCTTGAAACTAACAATGGGAGGAGATTTGTATGTTCCCACAGGTAAAAACACCAACCTAAATGCCTGAAAATGTATGACATTTAGCTGTGCAGGATGGATTGGGAAATGCCAGCAGAGAGGCTGGCCCATCTGAACATAAAAGGGAAGAGTAACCTCAGACTGCCTGAGTCACAGACACTGAGCATCTCTTTGAATTCTATTTGGGATAACTGTTTATAATGTTTATAATGCTGAGAAACCTTCCTACCTCTCCCTTTTATAGGAAAAAGAAAAACATGATGGTAATGAAGTTATTCCCTAACTGTAAATTAGAGCCAACTGTTATAGTGGTAATTTCTTATAAAACGGGTATAACTACTTTCTTTAATTGACTGATAGATATAGGAACTGTGAAAGGATAATTCTATATTCAGAGCCAAATATAGTAGTAAAGTCTTTATAAGCTGTGTAATTAAGCAAAATATATTAATATAGGAGAGCTCTGATATCAGCAATAGATTATTCTGCCATGGAGAAGTTGGCTAGGGGATCCAAGCCTCCAAAAGATAAAGGACTTTTGCCTATAAACCTGCAAGAAGAGTGGCGATTAGGCCCTGCTGCTGAAGACCTGGTGTAATCATGGGAAAGATGTATTGAGACCACACTTGCAAGTGTACAGTGGTCTCTGGAATGCCAGAGAGTGTTACCAATGGCCACTAAAGCAATGAAGCAAAATATTGGTCTCCTTGAGTCAAGCAAGACTCCTCCATCAGTATCAGCTACACCTCAACTGCCTGGAGATATTGCACAGCCAGTGGCAGCCACATGTCCATATATCCCAAATCTAATTGGCAATTAGCTCTCTCCTTGAAGGAATAATTCATGCTGATGACATAAGCTTACATGCTTTAGTGATTAGAAGATGTTATAAGCCACAATAAGAACTTGTCACCCTTTACAGAAAAGCCACAGTTCATGGATTAGCATACCATCCAAATATCTATGTCTATGCCCACAACTTAGCTTGCCATAATAATTAGTACTGTTTAAATGCCTGTACATCTAATTGCTTGTGCTTTGTTAGTAGGATTAAAAAAGTACCCCTGGATAAACTGTCAACCCATGAAAGGAAACAAACTGAACAGATTAGAGTACAAAATGACATCTCCAGAGAAAGTAGACTGTTTTGCTTCTCACCCACTGTGCCCCTTTCCCAAAGCCTAGGGAACAACCTAAGGAAGAGGAGGTATGATAGAATATAAGGGCTGCAGAGATTGGGGTGAATTGTGAGACTACAGCAATATAGACTGGACTCTTATTTGATCAACATGCTTGTGCATATAAGCTTCTCCAATTGGACTATGGGAACCTTGGGTTGTTCAAAATTTGGAGATAGATATTTGCTAATTGGTTTTACATGAATGCTACTTACATTCATTGCTTATGCCTGACAATTGGTTCACTTCATGGCTGGGGTTTTTGGATATTAATTGGCCTTAGGATGAAAATAAAGATTCAGGTCAGACCTGCCCCCCATTGCCTGGCATTCAAAACAGGCTTGAGCAGCTATTCAAAACTCAGTTTCCTTTGTGTTGTTAGCCTCACCCATGGGCTCTCCTGCCTTTCAGAATAATAAAAAAAATTAAAGGGGGGTGTTGAGGGAAAATTTAGTTAAAATGGGTAGCATTCTAAACCAATGGGACCTCCCTGTCCACACCCATGGGGTGGGATGTCGTGACGAAAAGGTTTAGGATTTGGCCCTGGGAGTTGAGTCATGCTGTCTATATAACCATATATTTTGAAATAAAATGCTCTATCTGTATCTGGATCTTTACATGTGTCCATGTGGTGTGCTTTCCTGCACGTGTTTTCCACATGGATCATCCTGGGAATAAATGGGACACCCCACAAGTGTTCCCCTAAGAGTACCTAGTTTAAAAGGTAAAGATAAGTTGGATGTTGCAAATACAGTAGTCCAGTTAACTGACACAAGTTTAAAATGAACAGGACTAGTATCTGGATAAGGGTGCTGCGAGACAGTGAGCAGGCTGAGATAATCTCAACCTTACTTTCATGAAGAAATCACACAGTTAAAGACTATCATCAGCAATTATTTAGCTACCCTTGGATTTAGGGCAGGCTGTGTCCAGACCATCTGGCAGGATGATTGCCTAGCTTGTTTGTTCTGAAATGCTGTATGCAGAAGTTGCTTCTGATCAAGCAAGAGATGCAACAGTAATATTTGATATTTTTTATATGTTCATGTTAAACTTGTACCATTGAATTGGAGATTATGTGTCATAAATTAAATATGGTATTCTTTGATGAGACTGCAGGTAGAGAGAAAATACATTAATTAAAGCTGCTGCAATTTAAAGAAAAAAAAAGAAGTTGCTTCTGTTTATCAAAGTCTGGAGAGCTGGGCCTATCTTGTATTCCTTTTCTTTCAGGGATACACATTCTTATCTTGATGCCTATTTTTTGGCAGGTGAATTTGAACTATTTAGAATGGATATATTAGCAAAGGGGTAAAAGGACATAAGATTATTCATCAAACAATAAAGAATAAGGATTAGTTTATCTTTGTCTCCAGGGGAGAGGTAGTAATTATTAAATCAACTGATGATAAAGGTAACTCATAATGGATAATTTTACACATTGCATAACTTTATTTTTACACAATTAAAAAATAGATATAATTACCATACCCAAATAAATACACATTTATACTTTAAGGATACATCAGTGGGTTTTAACATCTCTCCACAGGCATTAATCTTGATTAATTCCTGCAAGATTGGCATGCCTCAATATTAGTAAGTTATATGGATAGCAATTATTTAGTGTTTATGAAGTACTAGCTACTATGATAATTATCTATATAATGAAATATAGGAACATTTTTGAGGTAGAAATGTATAAGGTATCCACCAAACTATATGAGGAAACCTCTGCAAAGGTTAAGTAACTCCTTAGATCTTTACGGCTTAGTATGTGATGGAGGTTTGTTTGAGTTCACATTTACTTGATTCTTCAATAACCAGATCTTGGCCACTAATCAGAAGTTAGCAGAGGAAAATGGAGGGGATTCTATGCATGATTTCTTCTAGTAAGTTATTTTTTTATAACTTTTTTTGAGACAAGGTCTCATACAACTCAGGCTAGCCTCAAATTCACTACACAGTTGGGGATTAGTTCTCATACAGGAATACCTATAAAGAGACCAAAGCTAGAAAACTGCCCATTTATATACAATTTGGACTCTTGTAGAAGATGCAGTACACTGAATACAAAAAAACTCTAAAGAAATTCTGCATTAATGTTCTACAGAGAAATATCTGTTATCTATCTATCTATCTATCTATCTATCTATGTTGTATGTATGTGTCTAAATATCTATATATCTATGTATCTATCATGTATATCATTTATGTATTATGCATTCATCATCTATGTATCATTTATTTATTCTCTATAAATTATCATTTATTATCATAAATTATCACAATTATCATTTATTTGTTATCATCATAATCTATCATGGCATTTATTTTAAAGAGTCAGATCTCATTAGGGAGAATTTGGGGGCCTGGCAAGTGTAAAGTCTGTAGGAAGGCCAGTAGTTTGGTATGAGTATTTATAAAGAATTACTTCTTTTTAAAATATTATTATTATTTTATTTATTTATTTATTTATTTGAATGTACTGTCTGCATGTAGGTTTGTGCACCCATGTCGTGCAATGCCACAGAGGTCAGAAGGGTGTTGGATTCCCCTGGAACTGGAGTTCTCCTGGAATTGGAGTTACAGATGGTTCTCAGCCGCCATGTGGGTGCTGAGGATCGAACCCGGGTCCTCTGCAAGGAGGTGCTCTTAACCGCTAGGCCAGCTCTCCAGCCCCACAAAGAATTACTTCTTCATAAAACCTTGGTCTTTGCCCCTAGGCCTTCACCTGATTGGATGAGGTGTACGTACATTATGGAAAGTGTTCTGCTCCACTCAAATTCTACAGAAAATACATGGTAATCACATCTGAAAAATATCTTCATAACACTTTGTGGATTGGTGTTTGAGTAAACATCCTGACATGATAGCTTAGCCAAGTTGACACATAAAATTAGTCATTCTGCCTGTGAAATATAACCAGCTTCTTCCTCCTACATACACTGAAACTCCTCCTCTTCTAATGTTGAGCCCAAGCCATATGCGAGTACATAGCATGGATCATTGAATTGTTCTCCAATTGCAAGGGAGCCCAAGAAATAGAATCTCTAGCTTCCCAGTGTTTAGAAAATCAGGCAGGTAAAGGAGATGGGAGTTGGAATGGGTGACTGAGTCAACTAATGCTCATTTGGCTTCTTCTTTTTTTTTTTTTCTATGTTAAAGTATTTTATTATTTTTTTTAATTAAATTAGTTTTTATTGATGCTTTGTGCATTTCATACATTTTTTCCAATTCAGTTCAGGCTTATTTCCCTTTCCCTTCCCCCCACCCCCTATCCCAGATCATGCATTCTGCCATAACTGTCCTGCATCTTTCTCTCAGTTTTTTTTTTCATTTTTAGCTATAAGTGATAATCCATGAGTACAAGCATCCTTCATGCAAAACCTATCTGCAGGCTGTTGTGCCCAAACACCTACAGCCCCACCATCCAGTGGGGGGTGACAGATTGTTTGTTCAATCAAGTTGATCAAATGAGTGCCCAGATTACATTGCTGTAGTTTCACCATTCACCCCAATCGCAGCCCTTACATTCTACCACGCCCCCTCTTCCGCAGGTTGTTCCCTAGGCTTAGAAAAGGGGCACAGGTGGATGAGAGGTAAAACAGTCCACTCTCTCTGGAGCTGTTGACTTGGAGTCTGGTCAATTCTGGCTGTTTCCTTTCATGGGCTGACAGTTTGTCCAGGAATAACCTTTCGATCCTACTAATGAAGAACAAGCAATTAGATATATAGGTATTTAAGCAGCACTAATAGTTATGGTAGGTTACTTTAGCATAGACACATGTTTGGATATGTTAATCCATGAATTACAATTTTCCCCCCTGTTAAATATGACAGGGTCTTACTGTGGCTTATAACATCTCCTAACCTGTAGAGGATGTAAGCTTGTGGCATCAGCCATGGGTTATTTCTCCAAGGGGAGAGCCAATAGCCAATTAGATTTGGGATATACAGGCACATGGCTGCCTCTGCTGCACAGTATTTCCAGGCAGGTGAGGTGTAGCTGGTGCTGACGGTGGAGTCTTGCTTGAATCAGGGAGACCCTAAAAAAAAGGGGGGGGGATACAGAAAGACATGAAACCTTTTCATCAAACCCTTGCAATTCAAATCTTAAAACTAACTATGGGAAAAGATTTGTTTGTTCCAACAGGACAAAACGTCACCAACTTAACGGCTGAGAAAGAAAAGATACAGGTTTGCATTAAGTAGGATGTACCAAAAAGTGGCAACGGAAAGGCTGACCCGTCTGAACATTCAAAGGAAGAAAAGCCTCAGATTGCCATAAACATCAAACCCCTCTGTGGATCCTACATGTAACAACTAGTTATAATGAGCCCTAATGAAACTTACCTTCTAGGTGCCACAAAGGTTCTGATATGAGAGACTTTCTTGCCTTCCCCCCCATAGAACAAGGAGAAATATGACGATGATGAGGTCGTTCCCCAACTGTAAATTGGAGACAACTATTGTAGAGGTAATCTCTTATAAAACCGGTAAAACTGCTTTCTTTAATTGACTACTAGACATGGGAACTGTGGAAGGGATTACTCTCTGTTCAGAACCAAATATAATACTAAAGTCCTAGGGCTATGCACTCAGGCAAAATATATTAATACAGGAGCTCTGACATCAGCAATGGATTGTTCTACCAGGTGGATGTTGGCCAGGGGATCCAAGGCCCCACAAAAGGTAAGGGCTCCTTGCCTCTAAGTTGGGATACCTACAGGAGGAGAGGCAATAAGACCCTGCTGCCGAAGACCTGACGTTAACATGGGAGGGATGTATTGAGACCACACATGCAAGTGTACAGATGGCCTCTGGAATGCCAGAGAGTGTTACCAAAGGCCACTAAACCAATAAAGCAAATATGGGTCTCCCTGAGTCAAGCAAGACTCCACCGTCAGCACCGGCTTCTTAACTTATATTTAAAACCTCTTACTTCATCTGAAATTTTGAACAAGGAAAGAACAACTTCTAAAAAGACATGATATCAAACTATCTTTTAAATATCCATGAATATCCCCACAGATTAGTTCTGCTCTTTACAAGAGAAGATTGTTCACAATGAATTAATGCAGAGATTTATAACTTGTCCCAAAGTAGTGGGAATAAGTGACTGTTGAGTGATTAGCTCTAAAGGTACCTGTACCATCTCCTCCAAGGCTCATAGAGCATTAAAGAAGAGAGGCACAAAGAATGAAAGAGCTAGAGGACACAGAGGAATGCTGTGAAATGCTCTCTTCTGGACATGATGTGGTTGTTATACCCATGAACTCACAGTATTAGTGGCTGCCTGTACAAGACTGAGCCTATCAATATTCCATAAGGTCCTATCCTTCTCTCAGGCACAATTGATAGTTGCTGGGACAGGGAGAGCCATATTCCTCTTTAGTGTAGCCTCTGCTCAAGTAAAGTTTCCTTTGCTCAAGTAAATAATCCCTACCCATGCTTATGCAGACAACCCTAATTAAAAGCAGTGGGACACACACACACCACACACACACACACACACGCACACACACACACGCACACACGCACAAGACCTGAAAGTGTGGGGCTGTGGGGAGGAGGACTTACTAGGACAAGAAAGGGTTTGGTGAGACGGGAAGGGGAAAAGAGAGGATAATAAGGTGGGTATATTCATTACTTTTCTGTTGTCATGATAAAACACCATGACCAAGGCAACTTATAGAAGGAAGAGTTTATTGAGCTCATAGTTCCAGATGGTAAGAGTCCATCATGGTGAGAGACATGGCAGGAGCAGAAAGCTGAGGGCTCACATCTTCAATCATACACAGGAAGCAGAGACAGAAAGACTGGAAGTGAGGGAGATCTCCCAAGACCACTTGAAGTGCAGGTATCTAGGTAGGAGCTGGGTACTTCAGCAAGGCAGATTGTTGTTTGATTTAATAGAGTTAATCTAGTTGTCTTTGGCTTAATTGGCTTTTGTGGCTGTGGGGGCGGAGTTATCCTCCCAGCTGGTATAAAAGGTGGGGTGGTGTGAGTCTTGAGATCAGAGATCTCCCAAGACCACCTGAAGCACAGGTATCAGGGCTCGGGCTAAAGAGCAAGCAAAGCAAGCCTTCAACACAGTGAAGAGGCATTTGGGACTCACATTGGAATACGGGCAAGGAATGTGCCAGGAACATGAACAAGAGACAATATGGGAAAGGTGCTGGATAATCCCACACCAAGCTATACCAACCACGTGGAAGATTCCTACAGTGGGAGCCTCCTGGGGATGGCCCAGGACACAGATCGGAAGCACAATCGTGAACATACTTAAAGAAGTGCAAGATTATAAAGAGCAAATCAAAGAACTAAGAAAAGAGAATGAAAAACTCAAGAAGGAAGTGGAAACACTGAAAAGGTTCCATGTTGAAAAAGATAAGGAAACCAACCAGTGAAGCAAAGAGCTATAGGAAGGGACTGAGAAGCTCCAAAAGGAAGTAGAAATACTAAAGAAATCAGAAGATAGAATGAAAAAGGAAATCAAACACTCATCCAATCAAGAGGAAAGGAATGTAAAAAGCCTCAGAAGCAGAACTGAGGAAGCAGAACAAAGAATATCAGACCTGGAAGATAACACAGAACAACTAAAAACCTCAAGTAAAGATTATGAAAAATTTAAAAATACACAAAAGTGGAACAATCAGGAACTGTGGGACACTATGAAAAGATCAAACCTCTGCATCATAGGAATAGAGGAAGGAGAATAATCCCAAGAGAATGGTATTGATCAGATCTTCAACAGAATAATAGATGAAAATTTCCCCAAACTAAAGAAAGACAAACCAATACAAATACAAGAAGCACATAGAACTCCAAACAGATATGATCAGAAAAGAAACTCTCCACACCACATCATAGTTAAAATGCTAGACACCCAAAACAAAGACAAAAGCCTTAAAGCCACAAGAGAAAAAGAAGTGACCTATAAGGGGAAACCTATCAGAATTACAACTGACTACTTAGTGCAAACTATGAAAGCAAGAAGAACGTGGAGCAAAGCATTCCCACTGTTAAAGGACAATAGATGCCAACCCAGGTTGCTATACCCAGCAAAAATGTCTATTATAGTTGAAGGAGAGATAAAGACCTTCCATGATATAAACGAGATAAAAGAATACATGTCCAGAAAGCCAACCCTTCAGATAATACTTGAAGCAATTCAAAGGACAGAAGAAAGGAGCAACCATCCCCAGGCACCTTGAAAGAGAAATCAATAAAAGCATAACTGCAGAAGTAGAAACCTAAACCAAAACTGCAAATGGATAATAAGGCAAAAGGAAGCAACACAAACCTATCAGTCATAACCTTAAATATTAATGGACTAAATTCCCCAATCAAAAGACATAGACTGGGAGATTGGATTAGGAAACAGAACCCATCGATATGCTGTCTACAAGAAACACATCTTACCTTCAAGGACAGGCACCACCTTAAAGTGAAAGGATGGAAAAAAATATTCCAAGCAAATGGTACCAAAAAGAAAGCAGGTGTTGCTATTTTAATATCAGACAAAATAGACTTCAAAGTAAAAGAAATCAGAAGAGACAAAGAAGGCCATTACATTTTTATCAAAGGAACAATTCACCAAGAAGATTTCACAATTATGAATATATATGCCCCAAATTCTGGTGCACCAAACTTTATAAAGACAATTCTCCAGGACCACAAGTCACAGACTAACCCCAGTACACTCATAGTAGGAGATTTCAATACCCCACTGAGTCCTTTGGATAGGTCAACAGGACAAAGAATAAACAGAGAGACATCTGAACTGAACGATATGATACACCAAATGGACCTCATAGACCTCTACCGAACATTCCATCCTAATACCAGAGAATACACTTTCTACTCAGCACCCCACGGAACATTCTCCAAAATCGACCACATCCTGGGACACAGAAGAAACCTCTACAAATACAAAAAGATTGAAATAATTTCATGCATCCTGTCAGACCACAGTGCAATGAAGCTCAACATCAACACCAGGACAAGCCCTCCTGCCTACAAGAACACATGGAGACTAAACAACACACTCTTGAATAATGAATGGGTCAAGGAAGAGATAAAGAAAGAAATAAAAACATTCCTGGAACTGAATGACAATGACAATACAACACAACAAAACCTATGGGATACCTTAAAAGCAGTCCTAAGAGGGAAATTTATAGCCCTGGGTGCCTACATTAGAAAAACAGAAAGAGCACAAGTGAATGATCTAACACTACAGCTAAAAGCACTTGAGAGGCAACAACAGATGAACCCTAAACGCAACAGACAGGAAGAAATAACAAAAATCAGAGCAGAAATCAATGAAATAGAAACAAAGAAAACAATACAAAAAATCAATGAAGCCAAAAGTTGGTTCTTTGAAAGAATAAACAAGATAGACAGACCTCTAGCCCAGTTAACAAAAAGAAAGAAGGAACAACTCCAAATCAATACAATCTGTGATGAAA
This sequence comes from Rhizomys pruinosus, assembly GCA_009823505.1. Lineage (NCBI taxonomy): Eukaryota > Metazoa > Chordata > Mammalia > Rodentia > Spalacidae > Rhizomys > Rhizomys pruinosus. Next base: position 105,187 of record VZQC01000498.1, read on the forward strand.
AGGGAAATATCACAACGGACAAGGAAAAGATCAAGAAAATTATATGGGAATATTACAAGAACCTATATTCTACCAAGTTTGAAAATCTAGAAGAAATGGATGAATATCTGAAATCTTGGGAATCACCAAAGCTTGGCCAAGAGGAGACCAGCAGCTTAAACAGACCCATAACATATGAAGAAATAGAGGATGTAGTAAGAAGCCTCCCAACTAAAAAAAGCCCAGGCCCAGACGGTTTCACAGCAGAATTCTATAAAACATTTCAAAAAGACCTACAACCATTATTTCTGAAACTGTTTAGAAGTATACAATCAGAGGGAACTCTCCCAAATTCCTTCTATGAAGCCAACATCACTCTATTACCAAAACCAGGCAAAGATACAACCAAAAAGGAGAATTATAGACCCATCTCCCTCATGAACACAGATGCCAAAATTCTAAACAGAATACTGGCAAATCGCATACAGACCCACATCAAGAAGATCATCCATCATGACCAAGTTGGATTCATACCAGAGATGCAGGGATGGTTCAACATACGAAAATCAATAAACATCATCAAACACATAAACGGAATCAAAGACAAAAACCACACCATCATCTCAATTGATGCTGAAAAAGCCTTTGACAAAATCCAGCATCCCTTCATGCTTAAAGTCCTAGAAGGAATTGGATTGGAGGGATCATTCCTCAATGTAATCAAAGCCATATACAGGAAACCCACAGCCAATATCATCCTAAATGGGGAAATGACAGAAACATTCCCTTTAAAGGTAGGAACTCGGCAAGGCTGCCCCCTATCACCACTCCTCTTCAATATAGTGCTTGAAACACTTGCTAGAGCAATAAGGCAAGAAAAGGATATTAAAGGAGTACTAATTGGAAAAGAGGAAGTCAAACTATCCCTATTTGCTGATGATATGATTGTTTACTTAAGGGATGCAAAAAACTCCACCAGAAAACTCCTAGAAACGATTAACAGCTTCAGCAAAGTGGCAGGATACAAAATTAACCTTAGAAAATCAATGGCCTTTCTTTACACCAAGAACAAGCAACTGGAGAAAGAATTCAAAGAGACCTTCCCACTCACAATAGCCTCAAAAACAATAAGATACCTAGGAACAAACCTAACCAAAGACACCAAAGACCTCTACAACAAAAATTTTAAACCCTTAAAGAAAGAAATTGAAGAAGACCTCAGAAGATGGAAAAACCTCCCATGCTCATGGATTGGGAAAATTAACATTGTAAAAATGTCCATTTTACCAAAACTCTTGTATAGATTTAATGCAATCCCAATCAAAATCCCCAAGAGTTTCTTCACAGGCTTGGAAACAAAAGTTCTTAAATTCATTTGGAGAAACAAAAGACCCCGAATAGCCAAATCAATCCTGAGTGAAAAGAGCTACACAGGAGGGATCTCTATACCAGATTTTAAACTATACTACAGGGCTATAGTCATAAAAACAGCCTGGTACTGGCACAAAAACAGACCTGTTGACCAATGGAACAAAACCGAAGATCCAAATCTGAGCACATACAATTTCAGCCATCTCATATTTGACAAGGGGGCCAAGAAACCACAATGGAGAAAAGACAGCATCTTCAGCAAGTGGTGTTGGCAAAACTGGATCACCACTTGTAGAAGAATGAAATTAAACCCCTACCTCTCACCCTGTACAAAAGTCAACTCCAGATGGATTAAAGACCTCAACGTGAAACCCCAAACTCTGAAGGTGATAGAAGAAAAAGTTGGCAGCAGACTACAAGACATAGGCGTAGGAAAAGACTTCCTAAATCAGACAGCAGCTGCACAAGAATTAAGGTCGACAATTGACAAATGGGACCTCATCAAACTCAAAAGCTTCTGTACATCAAAAGAAACAATCAAGGAAGTGAAGAGAAATCCCACAGAGTGGGAGGAAACCTTCACTGCAGATACATCTGACAAAGCATTGATTTCCAGAATATATAAACTACTCAAAAAACAAAGAAAAAAGAAAACAAACGACCCGCTCAATAGATGGAGCAAAGAACTGAACAGAGACTTCACAAGCGAGGAATTAGAGATGTCTGAGAAACACCTCAAGAACTGCTCAACATCACTAATCATTAAGGAAATGCAAATCAAAACCACTTTAAGATATCATCTTACTCCAGTAAGACTGGCTAGGATCAAGAAAACAAATGATACCAAGTGCTGGAGAGGTTGTGGGGAAAGGGGAACACTCATCCACTGCTGGTGGGAATGTAAACTCGTACAGCCACTATGGAAAGCAGTGTGGAGAACCCTTGGAAGACTTGGAATGAACTTGCCACCCGACCCAGCCATACCACTCCTGGGCATGTACCCTCAAGACTTACGCCACCACAGAGATACATGCACAGCTATGTTTATTTCAGCTCTCTTCACAATAGCAAGGAGCTGGAACCAACCCAAATGCCCCTCAGCTAATGAGTGGATAGAGAAAATGTGGTACATCTACACAATGGAGTTCTATGCAGCAGTAAAGAAAGATGACATCATGAGCTTTGCAGGAAAATGGCTGGAGCTAGAAGACATCATGCTGAGAGAAGTAACACAGTCCCAGAAAACAAATGACGAATGGTATTCCTCATCTGTGGATGCTAGTGCCAATTACCTAGTTGTAAGTATTTCTTGTGCATGGCCCCTTGAGCTTTTGTCCAAGTAGTTGGGAGTGATGCATATTGGAAACAACAACAACAACAACAACAACAACAACAACAGAAAGGACTGCATCAAAGAACTGACTGAAACAGTGAACTTCTGCTCAAAACAGTCAACTTCCACTTGGAAAATTTTGAGAAAGACTGAGAAAGAGATGAAAAGCATGTTTGGAAGAATGCATGAGCTCTGGCAGGGTGGGGGAATGGGGGAGGAATGCGGGTCTAGTTTTGATAATCTTGTACAAAATATATATTAAAAAAATGAAAGACTTTAAGTGAGATGTGGCTATGAATTCTCAAATCCTGCTCCACAGTGACCTGCTTCCTCCAGAAAGGCCACACCTCCTAAACCTGCCCAAACAGTGTCACCAAATAAAGTCAAAGTGTTTAAACATTTGAACTTATGGGAAACACTCTTACTCAAACCATCACAAGAGTCATATGATCAAAGCACAAATTTGTGAAAGAATTAATAAATACATTTTAAAAGAACAAGAACAGTAACAGTAGCATGAGCAGCAGCATAAAAGTACTGCAACACTAACCCAGGTTATCTTCTGTTCAAATTAAAACATATTCTTTTCTTGAAAGGGACATGTACAATCTCATCCACTCACACTTCTGAATAACATCAGGTTTATTTAGAGTAGTTACAATCATAGCTTGGTACTTTGGAAGCTACAGAATAAATTGTAAGGCAGCCAGCAAACAAATTTACCTTACTTTGTCCCTCTCCTTCTGGGAAGAAAGTACTGTTATTTACTTATATTCTTAATTCCACGAGATTTTCATTGTTGTTTATTTTGAATTATTTTTAAATTTCTGTGAACATTTATTCATTAATCCATGAGTAATTAGAAGTGAACTTAGAAATGAGTTTTGAAAAATTTCAAAGTATATAGGGGGATTTTCATTTTACACTTGGAGATTGTATTAGTCAGGGTTCTCTAGAGAAACAGAATGGAAAAGAATTTATTAACCAGCTTATTTTAAAATTGTAACAACAGTTGAATATACCAGAGGGGCTGAGACCTGGCAGTTGCTCACTCCTTGAGGCCGGGGGCGTGCCTCAGTAGCTGGATGAGACCCACAGTGTTAGTCCCACAGCAGAGTGGCCCAGACCAGGGAAGTTGCTCAGTTCATAGTGCTGGATGCCTCAGCAGTCCCAATCTGGCACCAAGAACATGAAGATTTCAGAAAAGCCACGCTAGTCTTCAGTCAAAGACAGAAATCTGAAAATATTGGGTCTGATATCACCAAAGGAATCATCATCAGCAACAGAATAAATCAACTCTGCAGCCAAAGGGAAGGTCAAAGGAGTAAAAGGTGAATGGTCTTCCTCCTTCCATGCTCCCTTTCAATCTGGGGAGAAGGTGCAGCCCACATTTAGGGTGGGTCTTTTTAATTAAAATAAAAAAAGTGAAGCGCATGCTTAATGCACTAAACGCCCCCTCGTTTCTGTCCTCATCTTTTCAAAGTAGGAAAACAAGCTTTCTGGCAGTGGGATTTATAGACAAAAAGATGTGTTTGAGGGCAAGTTTTGGAATAGTGAACATGGCTGCAAATGAGTAACATGATTACTGTGACTATAGTCATCAAATGAAGTATCTTTATAGGATGCTTATTTTATTCTTATATAAATATTTTGTATTCAAATTGCTGGGGAAAGCTCCTAGGAATAATCCCACTAATTAAGGATGGCATTATACAGATTCTGAAGGTGGAAAATGAATGATTTAACTCTGTCGAATATGAAGCTATTTGTAAACAAGAGGGGGAAAACGGGTCCACACAAACCCATAGAGAAATTAAACAAACATGTAAAATGAACTAAATATGCTTATATGTGCTGTTTTATCTTCCAGGAACCCTGGGTTGACATAATAAATGAAAAACATAAAAGAAAAACAAAACAAAAGTCAACTTCACAGAGACCAGTTAATTAATTGCACTGTCATCAATAAATATGGATAGCCAGGTGTGGTGGCATATGACTTTTTTTATATTAATTTAGTTTTTATTGATGCTTTGTGCATTTCATACATTTTTTTCCAATTCAGTTCAGGCTTATTTCCCTTTCCCTCCCCCCCACCCCCACCCCATTCCAGATCATGCATTCTGCTATAACTGTCCTGCATCTTTCTCTCAGTTTTTTTTTTTTTTTCATTTTTAGCTATAAGTGATAATCAATGAGTACAAGCATCCTTCATGCAAACCTATCGCAGGCTGTTGTGCCCAAACCCCTACAGCCCACCATCCCGTGGGGGGTGACAGGTTGTTGTTCAATCAAGTTGATCAAATGAGTGTCCAGACTACATTGCTGTAGTTTTCACCATTCACCCCAATCAGCAGTCTTACATTTCTACCACCACCCCCTCTTACAGGTTGTTCCCTAGCTTAGAAAAGGGGCACAGGTGGATGAGAGGAACAGTCCACTCTCTCTGGAGCTGTGACTTGGATCTGGTCAATTTCTGGCTGTTTCCTTTCATGGGCTGACAGTTTGTCAGGAATAACCTTCTCAATCCTACTGCAAATTTCATGATGTTGTCCTCTTTACTGCTGCATAGTATTCCATGTATATCATGTACCACATTTTCTCTATCACTCGTTGAGTTGAAGGGCACCTGGGCTGGTTCCAGTTTTTGCTATTGTAAGAGCTGCATAAACATAGCTGTGCAGTATCTTTGCAGTAAGTTTGTTGTCTTGTGGTTATACCCAGGAGTGGTATACTGGTCAATGGAAGGCTCATTTTGAGTCTTCTAAGTGTTCTCCATACTGCTTTCCATAGTGGCTGGTACAAGTTTACATTCCACCCAGCAATGGATGAGTGTTCCCTTTTCCCCCACAACCTCTCCAGCACTTGGTATCATTCTGTTTCTGATCCTAGCCAGTCTATTGGAGTAAGGTGATATCTCAGGGTGGTTTTAATTTGCATTTCATTATCAGATGATGTTGAACATTCTTAAATGTTTCTCGGCCATCTCTAACTCCTCTCTGTAAAGTCTCTTTTCAGATCTTTGCCCATCTTTTGAATGATTCATTTTTTTCTTTCTTCTTTGTTTTTTGAGTAGCTTTGATACTCTGGAATTAATGCTTTGTCAGACGTATCTGCGTGAAGGTTTCCTCCCACTCTGTGGGTCTTTCTCCTCACTTCCTTTATTGCTTCCTTTGTGTACAGAAGCTTTTGAGTTTAATGTGGTCCATTGTCAATTGTCATCTTATTTCTTGTGCAGCTGCTGTCTGATTTAGGAAGTCTTTTCCTCACCTATGTCTTGTAGTCTGCTGCCAAGCTTTCTGTCTATCACCTCCAGAGTTTGGGGTTTCACGTTGAGGTCTTTTGTCCATCTGGAGTTGACGTTGTACAAGGGAGGGAGGGGGTGTTAATTTCATCTTCTACAGCTGGTGATCCAGTTTTGCCAACACCACTTGCTGAAGATGCTGCTTTTCTCCATTGTGTCTTCTTGCCCCCTTGTCAAATATGAGGTGGCTGAAATTGATGAGCTTAGTGTTTGGATCTTCAGTTTTCCTTTGGTCAATGGTCTGTTTTTGTGCCAGTACGCTTTTTTATTGACTATAGCCTGTATAGTTTGATGTCTGGTATGCGATCCCCCCTGATGTTCTTTTCACTCAGGGTTCTTTGGCTATTCAGGGTCTTGTGTTTTCCAAATGAATTGGGATGTTTTTTTCCAGGCATGTGAAGAAACTCTGGGGATTTTGATTGGGATCGCATTAATCTGTACACTAGTTGGGTAGGATGGACATTTTTACTATATTATTTTCCATCCATGAGCTGTGGAGGTTTGCCATCTTCTGTGTCTTCCTCAATTTCCTTTTTCGGGGTTTAAAATTTTTTTGGTAGAGATCCTTGGGGTCTTTGGTTAGGTTTGTTCCTAGGTATTTTATTGTTTTTTGAGGCTATTGTGAGTGGGAAGGTCTCCTTGTAGTCTCTTCATTGCTGTTGTTGGTGTAAAGAAAGCTACTGGATTTTTCTAGGTTTATTGTATCTGATACCAAAGCTCTTAATCGTTCTAGGAGTTCGGGTGAGGTTTCTTAGCATCCCTAGGGAGACATCATATCATCAGCAAAAGGCATAGCTTGACTTCCTTTTCCATTAGAACTGCCTTTAATTGCTTTTTCTTGCTTATTGCCCTAGCTAGGGTTTCTAGCACTATTGAAGAGGAGTGGTGACAGGGGGCAGCCTTGCCTGGAGTTCCTATCTTTAAGGGAATGCTTCTGTATTTCCCCATAGAGATATGGCTGTCGATGTTCTGTATATGGTATTGATTACATTGAGAATGATCCTCCAGACCAATCCCTCCAGGACTTTAACAGGAAAGGGTGCTGGATTTGTCAAAGGCTTTCTCCGCATCAATTGGAAGGTTGATGGTGTGGTTTTGTCCTTCGGCCTGTATATGTTTGATGATGTTATGATTTCGTATGTTGACAACATCCCTGCATGTCTAGGTATGGAATCTCAACTTGGTCATGGTGGATGATTTTCTGGCTGTGAGTCTGTAGCGGTTTGCCAGAATCCTGTTTAGAATTTTGGCATCTGTGTTCATGAGGGGATGGGCTATAGTTCCTTTTTGGGGTGTATTCTTTCCTGGTTTTGTAGGAGTTCGTAATGCTGTCAAAGGACGGGGCAGATAGCCCTGCCAGTCCCTAACATTTAGTGTAATGTGTAAGTTCGTTTCAAATTTTAGAGCACGGCTGAGGATAGCCTCCGGCTCTCGGTGCCTTTTTTGGTTGGGAGAGCTACTTATTATATTTGATTTCTTCCTGTACTATTGGTTGTTTAGGCTGTCGATCTCTTCTTGGTTGGCTTTGGTGATTCCCAGGATTTCAGATATTCATCCATTTCTTCTGGTTTCAAACTTAGTAGAATATAAGTTTTTGAAGTAGTCCCTATGATTGTCTGGATCTTTTCATTGTTGTGTTGTATATTTCCTTTCATCACAGATTCTATTGATTTGGAGTTGTTCCCTCTTTCTTTTCGGTTAACTGGGTTAAGGTCTGTCTATCTTGTTATTTCTCTCAAAAGAACCTTTTGGTTCATGATTTTTTGTATGGTTTTCTTTGTTTCTTTTTATTGATCTCTGCTCTGATTTTTGTTTATTTTTCTTGTTTCTTCCGTTTGGGTTTTTTTTGTCTCTCAAGATTTTTTAGCTGCAGTGTTAATCATTCACTTGTGCCTCTTTCTGTGTTAATGGGGCACTAGAGCTATAAACTTCCCCTTAGGATTGCTTTTAGAGTGTCCCATAGATTTTCTGTGTTATTTTTTATATTTTGTTTTTACAGAATGTTTTTTTTTAATTTTTATTTTCTTCTTTATTTCTTTTTTTTTTTTTTTTTTTTTTTTTTTGTAGTGTAGGGTTTATTCTGTTGTTGATATTGAGTTTTATTGCACTGTGGTCTGATAGGATGCATGGAATATTCAATTTTTTATATGTACTGAGTTTTTTCCTGTGTCCCAGTATATGGTCTATTTTGGAGAATGTTCCGTGAGGTGCTGAGTAGAAAGTGTATTCTTCTGGTGCTTTGGGGTGAAATAGTCGGTTAGATGTTCGTGAGGTCCATT
>VZQC01000498.1:115806-170793 GCA_009823505.1 Rhizomys pruinosus
TGGTGTATTGACTTGCCTAGGTTTCAGGTTTTCAGTTTTGTGTATATATTGGATGTTGGAAGCCTAAGTTAGTCTTCTCTTTCTGTTCTGAAGGTTCTCCAAAAGGAAGACCACTTGGATTCTTAGCAATTCACTTGGCGCGGGGTGGGGTGGGGTGGGGTGGGGTGGGGGTGTTGTGTGCCTGATCTAGCCCACGCCCCAGTCCCTCTGGGCCGGGGACCCCGTAGTCGGGTTCAGAGCGAGACCCTCTCCCAGCTGCGCCCCACCAGACCAAGCCTAGAGCTGTAGAGCTGTGTACCTGCCCTGGCGCGTTATGGCGTCTCCCCTGCGACCCTGGTTCCCGCCCACAAGTCCGGCCGGGACCAGAGCAGAGGCAAACGCGACCCTCCGCTCACCCAAGCATGGTCCCTCTGCGCCGGGGACCCTGTAGACGGGTTCAGAGCGAGACCCTCTCCCAGCTGACCCTGCCAGACCACGCCTAGAGCTGTAGAGCTGTGTACCTGCCCTGGCGCTTTATGGCATCTCCCCTGCGACCCTGTGGCATATGACTTTAATCCCGGCACTCAGTAGGCAGAGTCAGGGTGGCTAGAGCTACAGGGAGACCTTATCTCACAAAACAAAATCACCATCACCAAAAAAAGAAATATAGTTGATAATATATTAGGACTTTAAACTTTGGGGGCAAGTTTTTTATATACACCTGAGAAGAATGTCTCTCTCTTCTTATCCCCCCCAAATACTTTCCTTCTGTTTCATGTCACATGCATGTTTCACTTTAGATCATTCTGCCTGTGGAAGAACCTTCGTACTGATTCCCATGGTGGCTGCACTCCCACCAGCAGTGAATAAAGGTTGTTTTCCCCGCATCCCTACCAGTATGTGTTGTCTTTTTGATGCTCATCATTCTGACAGTGGAGATAGGTAATCTCAGTGTAGTTTTAATTTTCACTTCCTTGATAGCTTACGACTATTTCATGAAATTTTTTCATACATTTCTTGGGTTTGGATGCTTGTACTTTTTTTTGTTTTTTTTTTTGAGCTATCTGTTCGTTTGCTAATTTACTGTTTAGAAGATCTGCTTCTGTGGTATTTAATTTTTGAGTTCTTTATATATTGTTTATATATAATATTACTATATATTACATATGTATTATGTATGTCATCCATAATGCATGGTTGGCAGTCATTTTCTCCCACTCTGTGGACTGACTCTTCACTCTATTGAATGTTTCCTTTACTATGCAGGGACTTTTTGATTTAATACAATCCTATTGTCAATTCCTGCTATTAATTCCTGAGCTTTTGGATTCTTTCAGAAATTCACTGCATACACCTATATAATATTGAGGTGTTTTCCTTATGTTTTCTTCTAGGAGTTTAAATTTTTACATTAAGTTCTTTGATCCATTTTTAACTGATTATTTTGTGCAGGGTTAGAGATAAGGAATGCGTTTTAATTCCTCTACATGTGGATATAAAATTTTTTTTTTTGGTCTTTTTGAGACAGGGTCTCTCTGTAGCCCCAGCTGTCCTGGAACTCACTCTGTAGACCAGGCTGGCCTTGAACTCACAAAGATCCACCTGCCTCTGCCTCCCAAGTGCTAGGATTAAAGGTGTGTGCGTGGATATCAAATTTTATAAGTACTATTTACCAAAGAGGCTTTCTTTTCTCCAAAATGTGTTTTTTGAAACTTTGTTGAAAATCAACTGGCTTTATCTGCATGAGTTTATTTCAGAGTCTTGTGTTCATGTGACCCACCTGTCCATTTTGGCACCAATTCCATGCAGTATATTTTAAAATCAGGTATTATATTTTACTCAAATTCTGATCTTTCTGCTTAGGATTGCTTTGGCTATGCAGGATCACTTGTGATTCTGTATGGAGTTTTTAGAATTTTTTTATATCTCTCTGTTGAAAGTCTTTGGTATTTCGACTGAAAATGCATTGAATTTGTTGATCACTTTCAACACTACAGCTATTTCCACCACATGAATTCTGAAGTACTTTCAACCTCTTAGTGTCTTCTTCAGTTTCTCTTTTCAGTGTCTTAAAGTTTCTATTATAAAGGTTTGCTTACGTTTTCTTTGCTTACGTTTATTAATAGGTGTTTTATTCTACTCTTAAAAGTTATTTATTTATATTTTACACCTTTTGCTTGCATATATGTAACTGCACCTGTGCTGGGCAACACCCTAGGAGCCCATGAGAGGGAACCGTTTTTAACTCCAGTTCCAGGGGAATCTGGCGCCCTCTTCTGACCTCCATGGCACTGCAGGACATGGGTGTGTCAACTTACCTACAGACAGTACACTCATATACATAAAAAAAATAAATTAAAAAAAATTAAAATTTTTGTATCTATGTTCATCGGGTGTATTGGTCTATAGTTGTTTTGTTTTTAAAACTATTGGTCTATAGTTTTAAATTATGTCCTTATCTGTCTTGGTATCAAGGTAACACTACCTTAAGTGAATGAATGTGCTGGTGTTCAGTCCCCTTTCATACAGGACAGTTTGAAACACATTGGTATTGGTCCTTCTCAAAAGATCTAGTAGAGTTCAACAGTGGCTCCAACTGCTCCTGGACTTTTATTTGTTGGGAGACTCTGTTACTACATCTTTGCTTATTATAGATCTCTTTAACTTGTTGATAAACTCTTCATTTTTTGGTAGGTTATATGTTTTTAGGAATTTACCCAATATTTCTAGATCTTTCATCTTTTGGGAATATAGGTTCCTGAATATTCTCTAATGTTCCTCTGGATTTCNCATAAATGATTACTTATTGTTATAAAATGAAAAAAAAAAATAAAGAAGTAATTTTTAAAAAATCAGGCAGGCTGGGCATGAGCCGGGGGAAGAAGCCAGTGAGCAGCATTTCTCCATGGCCTGTGCTTCAGCTCCTGCTTCCAGGTTCCTGCCCTGAGTTCATGCCTTGGGATCCCTAAGTGATGAACTGTGACCCAGGAGATGTGAGCTGAATAAACCCTTTCCTCCCCAAGTTGTGTCAGAGTGTTTTGTCACAGCAATGGAAGACAAACTAGAACACTTCCTTTCACATAAGTTTTTTTCTGTGGTTTAGTAGACCTAAAATATAGTCAAATAAATGCATATTTTATGTATAATAAATGTTTGTTGGTCTGTAGTATGACATTTATTCATATTTTTTTTGTCTTTTTGAGACAGGGTCTCCCTGTAGCCCCTGCTGTCCTGGAACTCACTCTGTAGACCAGGCTGGCCTTGAACTCACAAAGATCCACCTGCCTCTGCCTCCCAAGTGCTAGGATTAAAGGTGTGTGCGTGGATATCAAATTTTATAAGTACTATTTACCAAAGAGGCTTTCTTTTCTCCAAAATGTGTTTTTTGAAACTTTGTTGAAAATCAACTGGCTTTATCTGCATGAGTTTATTTCAGAGTCTTGTGTTCATGTGACCCACCTGTCCATTTTGGCACCAATTCCATGCAGTATATTTTAAAATCAGGTATTATATTTTACTCAAATTCTGATCTTTCTGCTTAGGATTGCTTTGGCTATGCAGGATCACTTGTGATTCTGTATGGAGTTTTTAGAATTTTTTTATATCTCTCTGTTGAAAGTCTTTGGTATTTCGACTGAAAATGCATTGAATTTGTTGATCACTTTCAACACTACAGCTATTTCCACCACATGAATTCTGAAGTACTTTCAACCTCTTAGTGTCTTCTTCAGTTTCTCTTTTCAGTGTCTTAAAGTTTCTATTATAAAGGTTTGCTTACGTTTTCTTTGCTTACGTTTATTAATAGGTGTTTTATTCTACTCTTAAAAGTTATTTATTTATATTTTACACCTTTTGCTTGCATATATGTAACTGCACCTGTGCTGGGCAACACCCTAGGAGCCCATGAGAGGGAACCGTTTTTAACTCCAGTTCCAGGGGAATCTGGCGCCCTCTTCTGACCTCCATGGCACTGCAGGACATGGGTGTGTCAACTTACCTACAGACAGTACACTCATATACATAAAAAAAATAAATTAAAAAAAATTAAAATTTTTGTATCTATGTTCATCGGGTGTATTGGTCTATAGTTGTTTTGTTTTTAAAACTATTGGTCTATAGTTTTAAATTATGTCCTTATCTGTCTTGGTATCAAGGTAACACTACCTTAAGTGAATGAATGTGCTGGTGTTCAGTCCCCTTTCATACAGGACAGTTTGAAACACATTGGTATTGGTCCTTCTCAAAAGATCTAGTAGAGTTCAACAGTGGCTCCAACTGCTCCTGGACTTTTATTTGTTGGGAGACTCTGTTACTACATCTTTGCTTATTATAGATCTCTTTAACTTGTTGATAAACTCTTCATTTTTTGGTAGGTTATATGTTTTTAGGAATTTACCCAATATTTCTAGATCTTTCATCTTTTGGGAATATAGGTTCCTGAATATTCTCTAATGTTCCTCTGGATTTCGTTGGTATGTATTATAATATCTTTAATCTCTAATTTATTAATTTTTCTTTGATGATTGGATTGATTGATCTAGTTAAATATTTTCCTCATAGAAATGACTCCCCCCCCCCCCCAGTGATCCTTTGTTATTGTTTCCTTCACCTCCATTTCTTTAATTTCTGTTCTGATCCTTATTCTTTCTTTTTTAAAATTTATTTTCATTAATTTTATTTAACTGTGTGTGTGTGTATGTGTGTGTGTGTGTGTGTGTGTGTGTGTGTGTGTGTGTGTGCCTGTGAGAGTGACTGCCACATGTGTACGGGTGTCTTTGGAGGCCAGGAGAGGGCATCGGATGCCTTGGAGCTAAGCTAGAGGAGGTTGTGGACCCCTCAACACAGGTGCTGGGAACTGAACTCAGGTCCTCCGGAAGAGCACCAAAGCACATCTCACCTCTAAGCCATAATTTCATCTCTGGCCCCCTCACTAGATCTTTCTGCCTACTGATTTTGTTTGGCTTCTTTTGTTTTTAGACCTTGACATACATCGCTGGTATTTATTTGAGATCTCTTCAATTTTTATCATGTGAGAATTCATGTTATAAACTTTCCTCTTAGAACTGCCTTTTGCTATAGCTCAAAGATTCTAACTTGTATTTTCATTTTTACTTGATCCTAGAAATTATTTTAAGTTCCTCTCTGATTTGTTCAATGATGTTGTGATCAGGAATATAGTGCTTAGTCCCCCTGTATTTTCACTTTCTCTGGTCTCTCTTGTTATTGACTTCTAGTTTATTCCATTATGATTGATAAGATACAGAAATTGTTTCAATATTTGCATTTGCAAAGATTTGTTTTATGGCCCAACTTGTGATCTGTTTAGGGTAATAGGCTGATGAGAACAATGTGTATTCTGCAAATGTTAGAATATTATAGGGATGACTATTAAGTCCATTCATTCTATGTTACAGTTTAACTCTGAAGTTTATTGATTTTCTGCCTAGCTGATCTATTGATGAGAATGGACTATAAAGTTACCCCATTATTGCATCTCAAGGCATGTCACCCTTTAGGTCTAGTAATGTTTGTTTTTATTATAGCAGTTATATCGATATTTGGTGGATATATATTTATTATTGTCATATCTTCACTATAGTTTCATTTATTAATGTGTCAAGACCTTCTTTATTTCTTCAGACATATTTTGAAGTCCCCTTAGATAGATCTGTAGCCCCTCCTTAGTTTTGGTTTTGAGTTACTTGATCCATAGGCTTCTGTTCTTCACTTTTAATTTGTGTGAAACTTTTTCAACGAGAAGTTTCTTTTAGACAGCAAAGAGTTGAATCTTGATTTTTTTAAAAATTATTTATTTATTTATGTGAATGAATGTAATGTCTGCATGTAGGTCTGTGCACCCGTGTCGTGCAATGCCGCGGAGGTCAGAAGAGGGTGTCGGATTCCCCTGGAACTGGAGTTCTCCTGGAATTGGAGTTACAGATGGTTCTCAGCCACCATGTGAGTGCTGGGGATTGAACCCGGGTTCTCTGCAAGAGCAGTTGGTGCTCTTAACCGCTAGGCCATCTCTCCAGCCCAGATCTTGATTTTTAATCTAACCAGCTGGTCTGCATCTTCTAATTGGAGATAATTTATATTTATGGTTATTGTTGAGAGAAGTTTGCCCACTCATAATGTTGATGGTTGTTTTCCTGGTTGCTTTGACTATTGTTTAGTCTTTTCTTTCTCCATATTGGTAGTAACGACTTTCTAGCCCCACATTGGACATGGTTTCTTCTTTCCCGATTCTTTGTTTATCTAGTCCTCTCACGTACTTGTTTTTTCTTGTGCTCTTGTGATTGAGACTGTCTTTTTTTCCCCTCTGTGTAAGATTCCTTTAAGTATCTTCAGAAATGCTGGCTTGGTTTATGAATTGATTTATTTATCTTGAAATATTTTACTTCTCCATGAATTTTATCTTACTTTATTAGAGATGGTAATTTTGTTTGGTTTTGGATTAATTCCAAGGCTTGCAATATATTATTCCATACTGTCCTCAATGTTAGGGCTTCTATCAAGAGATTTGGAATTGTTCTATGGGGTTACCTTTAAAAGTGAGTTGACAGTTTTTGCTTGATGATTTTAATGTTATTTCTTCTGTAATGCTGGAATTTTGAGTATGACACGCTCATGAAGAGATTCTTCTCTGGTTGTGTTTATATGAGGTTTAGAAAGGCCTCTTGTGCTGGAACATCCTTTTCTTTCTGGGATTTAAAAAATATTTTACTGTGATTACATTGAATAGCTTTTCAATGCCTTTAGTTTTTAATACTAGTTCTTCCTTGATGAACTCTTAGGTTTGGTCTCTTGCTTATGTCACAGAGTTCTTGAAATCATTTTTTTCTTCACTGTTGCCTGAATGTGGCATTTCTTCAATCCTGTCTCCCCTCCCTTGTACTCTTCTGTTTGATCTAGTTGATTGGTGAAGCTTCCCATCATGTTTTCAGAGTTGAGTGTTTAAGTTCCGGTGTTTGTTTTCTTCTTCAGAATCTCAATATCTTTGCTGAGTTTGTTATCCGTGCTGCTGGCTTTTTCTTTGACATTTCCGATTCTCACATCTTGAGTTGTTTCTCATACTTCATCTGCTTGTTTCCTCTTTGATGCCATTTTAATGTTTTACTAGTAGACTTTCTACTTTTTTCCAGAATTATCATAATTTTAGTCTTTGGGTTGGTAGTTAAGTCTTGTGATCTTTTGGAAGCATCATTTTTGGCTCTATCTTTCCCGTTTCTTGTGTTTCTGTGTTGAGGTTTGCGGCTCTGTTGGTTCGGATATCTGTTACAGTTTTACTTGGGGGTTTTCTTAGAGAGCAAGCTATTGGGGCCCAATGCCCCACCTTGCTCAGAAAAGAGAAACAAAGTACTGCAACTGCAGCAATGCCACACCGAACACAATATAGAAATACACTTAGAATTGATTAAATCCATCTATTACACAGTCAGTGACCGTAGAATAGGCACTGAGGAAAATGATATAGAGTGTGGTATGAAGTTAAATATTAATCAGGGTAAAGATAAAAATGGCAAAGGAAACAAAGAAATGTGGGGTTCACAGAAAGGGAAAAAAGAAAGGAGATACAAGATTAAAGAGGATGAATAGAAACAATCTTTTTTCTTATGAAGAGGAGAAGAAAAAAAGCAAGGGATAAAATGTGATTTCACAATAAAGAAAAACACATAAGCAAAGTGAGGTAAGTATAAGAAGGGGAATAAAAATAAAGATAATTTTTTCTTAAAACTATCTAAATATTTTAATATAAAATCAAAGGGAACAAAAAAAGAGAGAGAAAAATCTATTCAAAGAACTGACCAAAACAGTAAACTTGTGCATCAAAAAGGTTATAAAAGACTGAGGAAAGGGGCTGGAGAGATGGCTCAGAGGTTAAGAGCACCAACTGCTCTTGCAGAGAACCCGGGTTCAATTCCCAGCACCCACATGGTGGCTAAAAACCGTCTTTAACTACAGTTCCAAGGAAATCCGATGCCCTTTTCTGATCTCCGTGGCATTACACGACACGGGTGCACAAACCTTCATGCACACAGTACACTCATACACATAAAAATAATAAATGAAAAAATAAAAAAAAGACTGAGAAAAAGATGCAAGACAGGACTTAACATGTATGACAGAATCTGTGAGCTCTGGTGGGGGGCAAGGGTGCATGAGGGTGGGCATGGATGGGGGAATGAGTCTAAATTTGATTAAGAAATGTTGTATGAAATGCACTCAATAAAAATTAAAAAGTTAAAAAATATCTAAATATTTTAAATATATAAAGAAGAAAGGGGGAAATGTGCTATGCAAGGGAGGAGGTCTCAGAATGTCTTTTCTCAGGGTCTTCTGAAATTGTAACCTACCAGATGAAGGTGGGGTTGGTTGAATTTGGAGACTCTTGTCTTTCCTACAATTTAGGATGGTGCTGAACCCAGACAAATATTGAAGTGTCCACCAAAGCTGTGCTCCCTTTAAAACTTTTCTAATTTGTGTACTGGGGCCTCTGCTGGCCACACTTAACTTTGCAGTCAGTCCTGGGCTGGAAAGTTTGATGCTTGCTGTCCTCAGTATGTTTTATTGCTGTGAGAAAACACTCTGACCAAAATCAAATTGGGGAGGTGATGGTCTATTCTATCTGACAGCTCGCAGCCCATCTCCAAGGGAAGCCAAGGCAGGAGTTCAAGCCTGGAACCTGGAGACAGGAACTCAACACAGGTCACGGAGGACTGCTCTTCTGGCCTATGTTCAGCCTGCTTTCTTTTTCTTTTTCTTCTTTTCCAAACTTTATTTTATTTTTGAGAATTTCATACATGAGTATTGTATTGCATTATTTCCACTCCCAGATCCCCCAACTCCTCCGTGTCCTGTCCCTCACTCCCTCTCAGTTTCCTGTCCTTTTCTTTATTACACACAGACACACACACACACACACACACACACACACACACACACGCGTACCTGTGTTTAGGGATGCCTACTTGGGATTGGATAGCCTCTCAGGGAACTAGTCCCTGGAGAAAACTGATTCTCCTTCCCTTAGCGTTCACTGGTTGTCTGTGGGTCTTCATCCTGAGGTGGGTCCATGATATTTACCTGTTTTTCTTGGCATGTCCACTGACTTTGTCATTATGCAGCTCTTGTTAGACCAGCATCCTGTGGAGATTTCGCTGGTGTAGCTTCCCTGTCGTGTCTAGAATGCATTGACTGGCAGCAGCGTCTCTGCCTCTCACAGTCTTTCTGCCCCCTTTCTGTCACTTCCTTAGACCAAGGTAATATTGTACTATATTCAATCCTTATAGTTACAGGCAAGTGTACCTATCACCACTCATCAAAAAAACTCCCTTTTGCAACAGATGGAGACTACTACCAAGTTCCACAACTGGTCAATTGCAGAGAATAAGTGACTTTGAGATGCCCAGCCAGAAGTAATATGTCTACAGTGCAACCTCAGTATGCTTCCTTACAAAAGCCAAGCCCACCTGCCTGGGATGGGAAGGCCCGCAGTGTGCTGGATTCTCCTATAGCACTTGACCATTGTCAAGATGCCTCACCCACATGCTCACAGGCCAATACCATAGAAGAGATTCCTAGGTTGAGGTTCCCTGTTCCCAGGTGTGTCAAGTTGACAACTGCACTATTCAGCGCACCATTCTCCAGGTTTTACACCTAACTTGGAGGTGTTTGTACATCTAGCTAGGGGGTGTTTTGCATGTGTGTTAGGAATTGGGGAACCAAATGCAGCATTGAGATCTTTAAAGGGCAACCAATCTGAAATCCTTCTGAACCTGCTCAGTATTTGGCAGTTACTTATCTCATTACAGGGACAAAACCACCTGACCAAAGTGAGTTAAGGAAGGAAAGCTTTATTTTGGCACATGGTTTAAGACGGGATACAGTCCATCCTGATGGGTATGGGGTAGCAGCAGGAGAAACTGGCCACACGTGTCTGCTGTCAGGAAGTGGGACCAGGCTATGAAACCTTCTGGCCTGCCACCACCGACAGTGATGACTCGCTTTCTCCACTGAGGCTGTGCTTCCTGAAGGTTCTGGAATCTTCTAAAATTGCCACCAGCTGGGACCAAGTGTTCAAACACACAAAGCTGTGGAGGACATTTCACATTTAAACCACAACAGTATTAAAAATCCCATAGAATAGATGAGGCTGTCGAATTCAAGCACTCCACTGGATCTTTGGAGTTTTCAGTTCTGGCAGTCTACCTCATGGCACGTAGAAGGCGCTGGAGACTGGGCCATCTTCCTGCATCAGGCTATTGGGCTCTGAAGTCATCATTAGATGGTTACATATGTTCTGAGCCAGTGAAGGTAGAGTTATGACTCTGTCCCCTCACCCTCAATGCCTGGGCCTTCCTGCGGCCTGAACTCCTCATATGTCCCCATTAGGTGCCATCTGCCTCTCCAGCGTCTCCTGGGGTTGTGGTAGATTGATCTCAGGTTCCCTGAGCTGTGATTGATCCATGTTATCAGGTCCCTGGGACACCTCAGCTTTAAACAATAGATGGCTTCATAAGATGGTACCTAGCCATAGCTCTCCAAGACATGGAGAGTGACATAATGGCCCTCACCTTGAGTCTTGGCTTGTTTGTCATAGAGGAGTCACTGTCTCAACAAAATCTTTAATTAGGTTTGAGTTTTAAGGAACTGTGGGGTGCCTGGTGAAGGCTTCTGTGTACCCCGCCCCCAAGCTGGGGAGTCATTGCTTCATTACCCGTCTCTTTCTCTGCACTTTTCAGTCATCTTATCACCCCCTTTGCCAGTTCTGATGCTCTTCTGTCTTCTTTGGGCGGCAGAGCATCTATTCTGCGCTGTACCAACGGCCTTCATTCATCTTGCAACATGGATGCAACCTCTAACCTGCCATCTTAAAGCAGAAGACACCAATGGCTTTCATTTTTGGTGTATATTAACTGGACAAAATGGATTCATTACGACAGCCCCTCAGTCCATGTTTTGTACTTTGCCCTCCTGTCTCAGCATTCTCTTCTCTTCTCCTGGTTCCTTCCCTCTCATGGTCCCTGTCCTCTCCCCTCTTTAAATAGTCTCTCTTCTGCTTCCCGGTCACTTGTGTGAGTGTGCATATGCACATACACATGCAGTATATAAACACACACACATATTGTCTAGGTTCTGCATATGGAAAGAAACTAAGAATTCATCTTTGTTTTCTCCCATTCATTTTCCTTTCTTCTGTCCTTCTCTCCTTTTGATCCTTCCTTATTCCACATGGTCCCCTTCTTGCTTCATATCTTTTATGTGTATTTATATGAATGTGTGTAAGGTTTTTTTGCCCTTCATCTAAATTTGATATATGAAAACAAATGGCAACTTTTTCTTGGCTTGGCTTATTTCACATCACACAGTGGTCTGCAGTTAGATCCACTTTCCCGAAAATGACATAATTTCATTCTTCTTTTGGCTGAATAAAACTTCAGTGGGTCTGTACACACCACGCTATCTTTACCCATTTACCCCTAAGGGAACCTAGCCTGATTCCATAATTTGGCTACTGCAATTAGTGTAGCAATATACATGGATGCATACATGTCTTTGTGCTATGCTGACGTATTGCTTTCAGTACATACTCAAGAGTGCCATAAGTGGGTAATATTACCATGCTTTTACCAGTTTTTTTTTTCCTGCAGAACTTCCAAACTGATTTCCATAGTGTCTACACTAAGTCCACTAAGTGTAAGGTAAATGTCCTTTTTCCTGACATCCTTGTCAACATTTGATGTTTCTTTTCTTTATGATTGCCATTCTGACTGGGGTGAAATCTCAAAAACTTTTGATTACTTTTTGATAACTTTTTCCAATAATTAAAGATGCTGAACAATTTTCATATATTTATTGGCTTTTAAGAATCCACTCTTCAACTTATTTCTCTAAAAAATTGTATTCTAAGAATTGGATGCAAATTTCCATGTATCTTTTCACAGGTCACATTTTTCAGTTATAGCTATTGAAATTCTTCACTGGCTTATAATTTATTTAATGCACTGATAACTAATAGAAACATTATTAGCATGGTTTTGTCAGATTTCCTTGTATTTTCTCCAGCTGTATTATACAGCTGCAATGTGACAGTGCTTTCTTTTGAACTTTTCAATATCTTCTTAAAATTTACATTTTATCCTTATATACTTGTTATAGTGTTTTTCTGGTGTTTTGTCCTATGAAATCCTAAGTGTTTATGATATCAGAATGATTCTTTCATAGGAAATCCCTTCCAGTTATTTCCATTGGGACAGCTGATGTTTTAAGCTGATATTTTAATCTAATTTCACTATTTCTAGAGGTAGCTTTCATTTTTTCCAAATATTCTTAATTTTTTTCTATACTCTTAAATATTCTCATTTTCTTCAGTATATTTATTGAAATACTAGATATTCCAGGGCTGGGGGGCTGGCTCCTTGGCTAAGAGCAGTGACTGCTCTTGCAGAGGACCTGGATTCAAGTCCCAGAAGCCACATGGATAAGAACCATGTGTAACTCCAGTTCGCAGGGATCTGAAACCCTCTTCTGACCTCTGCAGGAATTGCACAACATGGGTGCACTTACACACATACAGGCAATACACTAACACACATAAAATGAAAATAAATAAACATTTTTCTAAAAAGAAGAAATATTATTCATTCCTCTGCAGTTATTATTTTGGTCTTCAAATAAATCTCATTTGCACAATATAATTTATTATTTCTTTTTTTCACATAAATTTATTTTTATTTTTTTAACAAATCTAGACCCATGTTCCCGCCCATTCCCCGACCCCGCCAGAGCTCATGCATTCTGCCAAACATGCTTTTCATCTCTTGTCACACCAACTCCAGTGTCGCTTGCGTATGAGCTGTGACAAAAGTCATGTTCGAGGCAGGCGGGGGAGCAAAGTCCTTTGGGGCCTGACCCCCTGGAGGTCCCTGACAGAGTGCTCAGCCTTGACCATTTCCCGATATGCTCCTAAGATGTCACGCTTCCTTGTTGCTGGGCTTGGCATGTTGTCTTTTTTAGTTACAATATACTTTTTAAATACAACAAAGTCCTCTCACAAGTTTAATTAAACGTTTCTTATAGACAAAGGACAGAGTTACCTAGATGTTCCGGGAGTTGGCAATAATAGCCAAATACCTCCTCCAGTTCTTGGCCATTTTTGGAGCAGAAACTTTTTGTAAATTTTAGTCAAATTAAATATAAAAATATTTTTGAGTACGACCCTCCTTTCTTAAAAGCTCTTGCAAAAATTCATTAAAAAAAACATTACATTGGGTGATATCATAAACCAATTACAAAATAATAAATTGTTTAAAAAATGTTCAAAATAGGATAATCAGGTAAAAATGATGTTTTATATCATGACTGTTACTAAGTAAAATGGAAATTCCAGTGGCAGTCGTGTGTGACGGGAGACATTATTTAATTAAAGGCAGATGGTGGACTCCTCCTTTAAAAAAATAACATACAAAGGGTCCCTGATTCTCCCCCTCCTTTCACAGGAACATATAATAAATGAGAAGATAGATGGGTTAATATAAATGGGTAGTGGGTCTTTTACTATACTTTAAACTTTTACTATACTTCATGAAAATTACTAAGAGCTAGGCCTCCTTGGCGCTTGTTAACCCCACAGCAAAAGTAAACTATTATTAATTAAATATACAATAGTAAATGGTGGCATTGCACACACTGTACCAAAACAAAACATGTTGAAAAATTGACTCCGGGTGCATTACAATTGGCCTGAACATTTCCCTGGAAAACAACAACAACAAAAAAAACTTTAAGATCACAAAGTAAAGGTTATTTTAGTTATAAATTAATAATAAAAAAAAAGCCACAATCTCTCAGTTCAAAAAAGGTTTTGTTCCAGACTTGTGCCTGCAGTTTTGTGACCATTGTCTAAACTCAAAGATGTATTATGCTGTAATCTGCCAACCATGACCCATGACTATGTACTTTGGTTAATGTATAAAAATTAAATTGTTAGTAACCTGTCCAGTAGTTCTGGAAAGTTTGCCAACTTTCCTTGCTGTTTCTTCTTGAATTTACTATAAAATCACTGCTTTGAGCTCAATAAAATTGCTACAGATTCAGGAAAACTTCTCTTAGTTTTTCTTCTGTAAGCCGTTCACCGACCCTGTGTTTTTCCTGCCAAGAAGACCCTGGATACCCACGACCCCCGGAGGGCCAGTCGGTAGCAGTTGGCGCATCGAACAGGGACCCTTGGACAGGTAACCTTTTCTCTTTTCTCTCTTTCTTTCAGAACACAGGAAGGTTCTCGCCAGGGAGCCCAGGTCTCGCCGATAAAGGATCATTGGTTAAGTGCGAGTCATCATTGAAGTCATGGGGCATGGTGAGTCAAAGCAAGAAAATATGTTTCTTTCTGTATTTAAATGTATGATGGCAGAGAGAGGATTAAAGGTCTCAGAAAAGGCTTTAAAGGATTTCTTAGATTTTATTAAGAAGGTCAGTCATTGGTTTCCAGTGGAGGGCACCCTGACTCTCTCATTATATCTATATCTATCAGGGATAAAACAAGGAAATAAAAAAGCTTATCAGGTGTTTGTTTCTAGGCTTGAGAAAGCTATTCACAGAATGTTGCCACAATCAGAGGGAACAGAAATCTTGCTTAAACAGTTAGCATGGGAGAATGCTAATGCTCTCTGTCAGGACCTCATAAGGCCCATTAAAAAGACAGGGACTATACAGGACTTTATAAAAGCCTGTGTTGATGCCTCACCAGCAGTGGTCCAAGGTATGGCCTTTACTGCAGCAATGAAAGGACAGACATACAGCGCCTATGTAAAAAAGACTTATGGAGGAGGACAAGGATCCTCAAAACCCACATGCTTTAAATGTGGGGAAACAGGACATATGCAAAAGGCTTGCCCTAACGGGGCAAAGGAGGGCAAGAGAGGGCCCCCTCCTGGGTTATGTCCCAGGTGCCAAAAAGGTAGACATTGGAAGAGTGAGTGTAGATCTAAGTTTCATAAGGATGGAACCCCTCTTACAGGGGACGGAGAAGGAAAAAAAGGAAAGATGCAAAAAAACTAGATTTGGGGCAGCCTCTCAGCCCCGCAGAAAGAGAGGAGAGTAAGGAGAGTAAGGAGGTTACTCGGGGGTTAAACCCTGAAACTCCTGAATTAACTGTTCATGATTTTCCCAGAGCAACATCGGGAAGTGCAGGGCTGGACTTCTCTGTCTGCCAGGATATAATTTTGTCCTCAGCGGATGGAGTGGCGCTGGTCCTCACTTCCACATTAGGGACTCTGCCACCAGGAACTGTGGGCTTAATAATTGGTCATAGTTCAAATTATAATAAAAATTTTAAAGTTTTACCTGGTGTTGTGGACTCTGATTTTACTGGGGAAATAAAAATTATGGTTAGACCCTTAAAAGAAACAATTCAGTTACATAAAGGACAAAGAATAGCTCAGCTCCTGTTATTACCTTATAGTAAATTTGCCAAATCCGATTTTAAAACAAAAAAGAAATCAGGGCCAGTTTGGCTCTTCTGATGTGGTTGCCTGGGTCCAGGATTTAAACAAAGGCCGACCCTTTAAAACTATAAAAATAAATGGAAAGCGCTTACAAGGTCTCTTAGATACAGGAGCTGATAAGACTTGCATAGCAGGAAAAGATTGGCCGGCCTCCTGGCCTTCTCAAAATACCTTTTCCTCACTGATGGGACTGGGCTCAGTTTCTAATGTGGCTCAAAGTTCTCAATTCTTAAAGTGGGAACTTGATGGAAAAACAGGATTAATTCAACCTTATATTATTCCTTCCCTGCCCTTTTCCTTGTGGGGCAGAGATATTATGAGTGACATGGATCTTAAGTTAGTAACTTCAGACAACTTAAATGAACAGTGTTTTTCATAGGGTCCATTGGGAGCTTTTTATGCACAGATAAAATATATTGGAAATCAGATGAGCCTGTATGGCTTAACCAGTGGCCCCTAACAGAAGAAAAAATACAGGCTATTAAACAATTAATAAAAAAACAGCTCCAAAAAGGACATATAGAGGAAAGTAATAGTCCTTGAAATACCCCAATATTTGTTATTAAAAAAAATCAGAAAAATGAAGACAATTACAAGATCTTAGAGCTGTAAATGCTACTATGATTGATATGGGAGTCTTACAGCCGGGACTTCCATCCCCGGTTGGGATCCCTAAAGGATGGGACATAATTATAATAGATTTACAAGACTGCTTTTTTACAATCCAATTACATCCAGAGGATTGTAAGAGATTTGCCTTTAGTGTACCATCAGCAAATTTTAAAAGACCTTATAGGAGATACCAGTGGAAAGTTTTGCCTCAAGAAATGAAAAATAGCCCGACTTTATGTCAAAAATTTGTAGATCACGCCTTATTAGCCACTAGAAAACAGTATCCTGATGCATATATTCTCCATTATATGGATGAAATATTATTGGCACATCCCTCAGATAATACTAATCAACAAATATTACAATTTACTTTACAACAATTAACTTCATTTGGATTGGTAGTAGCTCCAGATAAAATACAAAAAAATAAGCCTTTAAGTTATTTAGGACAATATATTTATAATGATTATATTAGTAATCAAAAAAATGTCAATAAGACTTGATAAATTGTGCACCTTAAATGATTTTCAAAAATTATTAGGGAATATTAATTGGATCAGGCCTCATTTAAAAATTACTACCGGAGAGCTTAGCCCTTTGTTTCAAATTTTACATGGGGACTCAGATCCAAGAAATATGACTCCCAGAAATATGACACCAGAGGCCTTACAGGCCCTAAGTAAGGTTGAGGCTCAGCTTAATCAGGTTAAAGTAAAACAATTGTCCTATACAGATCCTTGGGACTTAGTAATTTTTAAGACTCCATATACTCCCACAGGATGTTTATGGCAATCAGGAATATTAAAATGGGTACATTTACCACATGTACAGTCAAGAATGTTAGCATCTTATCCTTATATGTGCTCCTTAATAATAACTAAAGGTAGACAAAGATCCAAAAAACTTTTTGAAAAAAAAATACACAATATTATAATTCCTTATAATAAAAAACAATTTGAAATATTATTAACAAAAAATGAGGATTGGGGTATAGCCTTACAGGGCTTTACAGGATAAATTCAATATCATTATCCAAAACATCCTCTTATTGAGTTTTATAAGGAAACAGAAATAATTTTCCCATCTAAATACTCGCAACAGCCTCTAGAGACAGCTCTTTGCATTTTTACAGATGGGTCGTCTAATGAAAAATTTACAGTTTATGTGCAGGATCATGAGCCTTTGGTAGAACAGATAAAAAAATTTCTACACAACAGGCAGAAATGAAAGCAGTAATATTGGCTTTTCAAACTTATACAAAAAAATTTAACCTTTTTACAGATTCAAAATATGCGATTAGTTTATTTCCAGCTATAGAGACAGCCTTGCTGTCTGGAAGTTCACACATTTTGCCTCAGCTACAGGCACTTCAAAAACTAATTAAAAATAAAACAAAAAAATTTTATATAGGCCACATACGTGGACATTCTAATCTACCAGGACCCTTAAGTAAAAAAAAAAATATATGGCTAATACTTTGACTAGAAGTTTGGTTATAAATGTAACAGAGGCTCAAAAAAGTCATGATCTACATCATCAAAATACATTAACATTAAAAAAATGTTTAATATAACTAGAGAACAGGCTAGACAAATAGTTAAAAATTGTGGGACATGTCCTCCTGTTTACCATCCACAAAAAATGGGGGTCAACCCACGGGGACTTAAGGTCCTGGCCTTATGGCAAATGGATGTAACACACGTCCCTGAGTTTGAAAAACTTGCCTTTGTTCATGTGACAGTAGATACATATTCCCATATGGTCTATGCTTCTGCTAGAACTGGAGAAGCAGTTAAGGATGTGATTCAACATTTAATACAAAGCTTTATGCTTATGGGCATGCCACAAATGTTAAAGACTGATAATGCTCCTGCTTATACATCAAAGGCTTTGGCAACCTTTTTACAGCAATGGAAAATTCTCATGTTACAGGAATTCCTTATAATCCTCAAGGACAAACAATAATAAAAAGAACACATCAGGTTCTTAAAAATCAAATTATGAGACTTAAAGCTACAAACTCTTATTTTTCTCCTCACCATCTACTAAGTCATGCTTTATTGGTTATAAATCATTTAAATACTGATTCAAGAGAAAATACTACATCTATGAAACATTGGGGAGGATTTAAACAAGAGCAACTCCCCTCAGTTTACTGGAAAAATCTTTTAACTAGGACCTGAAAAGGCCCCGATGTTTTAATTTCCTCTGGAAGGGGGTATACATGTGTGTTCCCACAGGATGCCGACTCCCCCATCTGGATCCCAGATCGGCTCATCCGCCCAGCTTCTCACAAAGCGACAACAACAAAAACAAAAACAGGAACAAAAAAAAAAAAGTGAAGGCCAAGCTGCAAAAACTGGCTCTGACTCCAAAAGCGATACCGACTTGGACTCAACTGAGACATCTGACAAAAAAAGCGAAGGAGCTCGTGACCTCTCAACAAAAACCACTGACGCCTGAGTTTATTTTTATTGCTATTCTGTCTTTGATTGCAGCTCAGTCTACTGTCACATATGGGGAAAGTTATTGGACATATATACCAAAACCCCCTCTAATTCATCCTGTGGGCTGGCTTGACCAGATCACATAAAGGTACTAACTAATGATACAGATTTACTTGGAGGAATGCAGGACTATGATGAGACACCAAATAGTTCTGCTCTGTTAAATTTTGAAGGGAGATCAGACTCCCCTCCTATTTGCTTAGCTTTATATGGACACCCTCCTTTAGGGTGCCTGCCTGTAAATTATCGGATCTTTCTTACTGATTCACCTGATCCATCACCATCCGATAAAAAATTTGAACCAAGGTCCATTTGGGAATTACAAATAATGACTTTGGGATTTCGTATTAATAATGAGACTTTTCAAAATGCTCCATTCATGCCGCTCCCCGTGTGTACTAAAAAATATAGAGACATAAATCAATTTTGGAATGGTAATTCTAACACTCATCCCCGATGGCTCTCTTGTGGATTTAAATATATACCTGCTTCAAAGCATACCCCAAAAGGAACTAATTTGGAAATTTGGGATTTCTCTCTTTCGTCAAGAGGTTATAATTATTCTCAATATTTTAAAAGACTAAGTGACATGGGTCTCATAAAATATAAAAATTATACAAATAAAGATAACACACAAAAATTACAGAGATGGTTTTCTCCAGGATATGTAGAACCAATTTGGGTTGCCAGGGACCCAATTAAAAATCTCACTGCCACTCATTATGATCTTTTTAGACTTGCAGCAAGTGCCAACATAATATTACAGAAAAAACCCACTGATAAAGCTCTCATTCCCTTGGTTACCCATGCTTGTGTATCTTACCCTTTTGCTATATTATTAGGATCCAGACTTCAAGTAAATATTGCTCATGTTGGTAATTCATATCTTATTAATTGTACTGCCTGTAAACTTACTAATTGTATTAATTCTGGTATGGATAAACAGTATCCTGTAATGATTTTAGTAAAGAGACCACCATATGTAATGCTTCCTGTTGACCTGCAACAGGATCCTTGGTATGAAAATACTGCTTTGCACACTTTAGAAACACTTAATGCTCTCTTAAGACCTAAAAGATTTATAGCTACTCTTATTTTGGGTATTACTACTCTTATTGCAATTTTAAGTTCCTTTGCAGTTTCAACTACAGCTTTGGTAAAGGAAACACATACAACTCACTTTGTAAATAAAATAAACAAAAATATTTCAGTTACACTTACAAAACAATCCATTATAAATAAAAAGCTAGAGTCAAAAAAATGCTTTAAAAAAGTGGTTTTGGCCCTTGGACAGGATATAACAAATATAAAAACCAGGATGGAGACCCGATGTCATGCCTTTACCTTATAATGCCTCAAAACAATGAAAAAAAGTTAAAAATCACCTTCAGGGTATTTAAAAAGATACTAATATTACCCATAATTTGAAAGATTTGCAAAAAGACATCACTGCTCTGAGTAAGGCTCATTTGGATAATGATAAATTAGAAACTCTAACATCTGGCCTTGAGAGTGAAATTAAAGCCCTTAATCCATTAGATTGGACACAATATTTTATACTCATTGGAGTTGTATTACTTCTCTTTGTTATGGCTGTACTCCTTTTTCCTTGCCTTTTCAGACTCATGCTAAGATCCATCCACTCGGTTAAGCGTGATCTGACGAAGCTGCATCTTAAAAACAAAAAACCGAGAGCTGTCACACCAACTCCAGTGTTGCTTGCATATGAGCTGTGACAAAAGTCATATTCGAGGCAGGCGGGGGAGCAAAGTCCTTCGGGGCCTGACCCCCTGGAGGTCCGTGACAGAGTGCTTGGCCTTGACCATTTCCCGATATGCTCCTAAGATGTCACACTTCATTGGTGCTGGGCTTGGCATGCTGTCTTTTTTAGTTACAATATACTTTCTAAGTACAACAAAGTCCTCTCTCAATTAATTGAAATCTAATTAAAATCTAATTAAATGTTCCTTATAGACAAAGGACAGAGTTACCTAGATGTTCCAGGAGTTGGCAATAATAGCCAAATACCTCCCCCAGTTCTTGGCCATTCTTGGAGCAGAAACTTTCTGTAAATCTTAGTCAAATTAAATATAAAAATATTTTTGAGTACGACCCTCCTTTCTTAAAAGCTCTTGCAAAAATTCATTAAAAAAACAACATTACATTGGGTGATATCATAAACCAATTACAAAATAATAAATTGTTTAAAAAAAGTTCAAAATAGGATAATCAGGTAAAAATGATGTTTTATGTCATGACTGTTACTAAGTAAAATGGAAATTCCAGTGGCAGTCGTGTGTGATGGGAGACATTATTTAATTAAAGGCAGATGGTGGGCTCCTCCTTTAAAAAAAAATAACATACAAAGGGTCCCTGATTCTCCCCCTCCTTTCACAGGAACATATAATAAATGAGAAGATAAATAGGTTAATAAATGTGGGTAGTGGGTCTTTTACTATACTTTAAACTTCATGCAAAAATTGCTAAGAGCTAGGCCTCCTTGACGCTTGTTAAACCCACAGCAAAAACAAACTATTATTAATTAAATATACAATAGTAAATGGTGGCATTACACACACTGTACCAAAACAAAACATGTTGAAAAATTGACTCCGGGTGCATTACAATTGGCCTGAACATTTCCCTGGGAAACAAAAAACAAACAAACTTTAAGATCACAAAGTAAAGGTTATTTTAGTTATAAAGTAATAATAAAAAAAAAAGCCACAATCTCTCAGTTCAAAAAAGGTTTTGTTCCAGACTTGTGCCTGCGGTTTTGTAACCATTGTCTAAACTCAAAGATGTATTATGCTGTAATCTGCCAAACATGACCCATGACTATGTACTTTGGTTAATGTATAAAAATTAAATTGTTAGTAACCTGTCCAGTAGTTCTGGAAAGTTTGCCAACTTTCCCTGCTGTTTCTTCTTAAATTTACTATAAAATCACTGCCTTGAGCTCAATAAAATCGCTACAGATTCAGGAAAACTTCTCTTAGTTTTTCTTCTGTAAGCCGTTCACCAACCCTGTGTTTTTCCTGTCAAGAGGACCCTGGATACCCACAACCCCCGGAGGGCCAGTCGGTAGCAATCTCTTTCTCAGGCTTTCTCAAAATTGCCATGAGGAAGTTGACTGTTTTGAGCAGAAGTTCACTGTTTCAGTCAGTTCTTTGATGCAGTCCTTTCTGTTGTTGTTGTTGTTTCCAATATGCATTATGCCCAACTGCTTTGGACAAAAGCTCAGGGGGCCCTACACAAGAAATACTTACAACTAGGTAATTGGCACTATCATCCACAGATGAGGGATACCATTTGTCGTTTGTTTTTCTGGGACTGTGTTACTTCACTCAGCATGATGTCCTCTAGCTCCAGCCATTTTCCTGCAAAGCTCGTCATGTTGTCTTTCTTTACTGCTGCATAGAACTCCATCGTGTAGATGTACCACATTTTCTCTATCCACTCATCAGTTGAGGGGCATTTGGGTTGGTTCCAGCTCCTTGCTATTGTAAAGAGAGCTGCAATAAACATGGCAGTGCATGTATCTCTGTGGTGGGGTGAGTCTCGAGGGTACATGCCCAGGAGTGGAATGGCTGGGTTGGGTGGCAAGTTCATTCCAAAATTTATTATTTCTTCATCTCATCTTTGAACATATCTATCTTTGGATTTATGCTTTTAAATATTCTCCTATTGTATGAAGCGTGTGTAGGGAAAGGTCCTCTTCTCTGGCTGTGATTGCTTTTATGTGAGTATCCACATTCACCTCTATGTGTGCTTCTTCATTCTTCTTTTTCTATTGAGCATAGTTTGAGGCTTTTTTTTTTTACTAAGGTCTATCTCATTTCTCTTTGTTCTCCCTCATTCATGATGCAAACAAATGGTTAGTAGTTTCCTTTAGCTTTGATGTGACTTATACACTTGTTTTACAAAGGACAGTGCCTATTTAAGGTTCATGTACATTTTGTCCAAGATTGTTAGCAGAATGCTAATTGAACTTCATCTTCCACAGAGAGTCAGGATCTGACATAAATTTCCCTTATTTAATCTAAAAATGTTTCATGACCCCATTCTCTAGTTTCATTTCTGATGCTTTGCTAAATACCATGATCAAAAGAAGCTTAGGGGCAGAATGGGTTTATTTCAGCATACAGTTCATCACTGAGGGAAGTCAAGATAGGAACTCAAGCAGGAACTGGAAGCCATGCCTACCTGCTTTCTATTCTCCACAACATTACCTTTCATCAAGGAACTTAAAGCCAAGGAGGTAGAGTAAAAATCATGGAAGAACATTGTTATTGGCTCACTATCAGGCCAGACTGTATCTATCTACCTTTCTCATATACTCCGAAACCACCTGCCAAAGGAGCGGTGCCATCAATGAACAAATGTGATAGCCCCCATAGACATGTCCACAGCCCAGAGTGGTCTAGTCAGTTTCTCAGTTGAGCCTCTCCTCTAAGATTATGGTAAGCAAGTTCACAGTTAAAACCAGTCGGAATATCTTACAAGTCAGAGAATGGAAATAGTAAAAAGGTGACATTTGCATTTTCTGTTAATAGAATTCCTGGATTGAGGTATTGTGGGATAAATTATGCTTTCTTCCAAATGGACTGACCTTGGCCATCAGACATCAGAGGCCTCCAGAGATGGTCCAGAGCCACAGACCCAGCGACCACTCCTGACCAGTCAGTTCACCTATGGGGAGGGGTGAGAGCTCATAAGTGGAGAGTGGTCATCTTGCTTTCTCCCACTGCTAGGCACCCTGTTGTGTGGAACTCCTGGGGGTTGAGGCCTGGAGAATGTGACAGGGAGTGCCGGAGGGACCGTGTAAGTGGCGACTCCCCCGTTTGGTCTGTAGGAAAACCCATTACACATGCTAGGAGGGACCGTGTAAGTGGCGACTCCCCCATTTGGTCTGTAGGAAAACCCATTACACTTGCTAGGAGGGACCGTGTAAGTGGCGACTCCCCCGTTTGGTCTGTAGGAAAACCCATTACACTTGCTAGACTCCCCTGACTGAAGTTTTTGGAGAGTCTGTTTCTTGGTCTGCCCTTGGGTTGGTGGGGCAGAGGAGGAGGCGGAGCACCAAAATGGCCTCCGAATCACACTGCATTTGAGCCAGTGGGCACGCTGCTCTCCTGGGAAAGAAAATTTGCTGTGACAAAATTAGTGTAGTCTAGCAGGACAGGCAGAGGTGAGGATGAGTTTGGGAAGAGTTATGGGTTTCCCTCTGTTCTGAGGGAAGAAACTGATAACCAGAGGGAAACTGGATGAGGATGCAGAGGAAGTTTGGGCACGGTGGTTTGTCTCAGTAGTGCTGACAGGTGTAGCAGCAGTTGTATGGATTGTGTAATGGACTTTAATATGTGGAACTAAAGTGAAGCTGCCTAGGCAGATAAGGGCAATGGGAGAAATTCCAGGCTGGCAACCTCCTTCTAGGTGGTACAGTGTGGCATGCCTAATTGAGCAATGTCATCTACCATGTGAATATGGAGCTGTTTTGAAAACAGCAGAAGGACTAGAGCAAATTTTTGAGCCCTAGGAGTAGGGAACTGAGGGCAGGAATTGCAACAAGCTGTGGTTGAGTTATACTGGACTGTACTTTGTGTTATTAAAGATTTGTCCCAGATAAATAAACAGTCTAGAGGAAGACTGAAAATTAACAGGAGAAATTAGAGAAAGAAGATAATAAGAGGCTGCCTCCTCACTATTGGCCTTTGATCTTGTCAGTAAATTGCATAAAAGAGAAAAAGAGGTAGAAGGGTTATCTTGCTGCTTTTTACAGATTGGGGGTCAAAAGAGGAAGAGAGCCCAGATTAGATCAATACTACAAGGATCGTCTTGGGACTCATGGGGGAACACAGATAGTGATGAGGAATAGATTGACTTAGAAAAGTTGCAAGATGCCCCTTTGGTTGACCTTTAATAAAAAAAAAGGAAAAATCCATGCTTCAACATGCTGATGGTGGTCTTAACCATGGCTCAGTGCTGGAAACTAAGGCAATCAGAGATACTCAGCACTGGAGTTGTTCGAAATGGGAAAGACTTTCAAGAAAGCAATAAAGGAACCCCTAGACACCTAGCTTGTGAGGCTATGGTACATGGGGGAAGATGGGATTATTTTAAGTGCTACAGAAGCAGAAAAGTTGAACAACATAGCCACCCATCTCTCCTTGAGACAGAGGCTGCATAAAATGAGGCAAAGGGGAAATCAGTCTCTGGTAGACTAGTTTGTATGTTTGTTAGAGATACTTGGTCATCCCCAGTGGAGGTTCCTAAGAATACCAAGGGGTGGAGGATGGTAGGAGAGGGGCAAGCACTACTGAGAGAACTAGGTATGAGGAGAGCAATATATAGTGCCCAGTTCACTGGGCCAGATAGGACTGTGTTTACTGGAGATTTAAGGAAAAACTTGAGTGACCTCAAGATTGGTGTGGAGTTTTAATAGATGTGCTGAGTCCCTTGATGGGACAGATGGTAAGACCCTATTGCTGAAGATGTGGCTTGATGGGAGTGTGGGAGAGATCCTGCTGGGACAGACCTGAGAACTCCCTGATACTAGACAGCTGGCCTTCTCTGCAAACAGGAGAATGCTATGAAGATTGCTAGGGAGAAATGATCCTCAAAGTTCTACCACAGGCTTCATGTGCCACATTGTCACATGCCAAACAAGGTCTTCCTGCTGGCACAATAGTGGCAGTCTAGTATATTTACAACCAGTAAAACTCTAGTTGGATTTATGGCCTGCTCCCTGGGGACATTGGAGGCCTAAACAGAGAAGCCATTGCCTTTGTTTTGTTAAAGGGCTGTGATGCCCCTGCTAAGATACTATCCAAGCATTTGTGTTTGTGTCCATTGCGAGGCTTATGATAATGGTCAAATACTTGTGCTTCTTTCTATTTGTGTTTTATTAGTAGGAAAAATACCCCTGAAAGAAGCCAGCAATCCTTTGGAAACAGAACATGACAGACCCGAGAGGTTGATTTCTCACCACAGGAAAAAAATAAATCATCCTACCTCTCTCACACCCCTTCCAAGGGCTCAAGGACTTGTGGAAGAGGAGCAGACAGATTGAAATAGCTGAAAGAAAAGGGGTGGAGTGTGAAATAAATTAGACTTTCTTCTGAACAGACTGACCCTGGCCATCAGCTATCAGACGCTTCCAGAGATGGTGCTACTGAATGAAGGTGGAGCCACGCACCGAGTGACGGCTTCCCACCAGCCTGCTCACCTAGGGGGAGGAGCTAAGGGCTCATAAATGCACAGTGCTGGTGGGCGGTTCTGTTGCTCTGTCCCATTGCGGGCGCCATGTTGTTTAGAACTCCTGGGGGTTGCAGCCTGGGGAAGATGATGGGAAGCTCTGGAAGGACCCTGTAAGTGTGAATTTTCCCCATTTATTGTGTAGGAAAACCCATTATACTCACTAGACTCCCCTAACGGAAGCTTTTAGCTTCCAGTTGAGAGGGGTCACCAAAATGGCCATGGAATCACACTACATTTGAGTGACTCTGTGTGCTGTTCTTCCAGGAAGGAAAATTTGCTGCACAGGTATGGAGCATGGAGATGTCTTCCTTGTAGATCTTTGTGTACTAGCACCTCACTCTTAGCACCCCTCTCTTCATAATCCTGTCCTCTACTACGAGAATTTATTATGTGTTTCCTCTAACTTATTCTGTGTCATTGTTACGAGCTTCTTATCTTGTACTTCTTCCATTTAATAAAAGTCAATGATAGGCCCTGATAGATTTTTGTGGAATACTTTATAAAATTCTTTAGTTGTTGAGTAAGAAACATCTCTTGGAGATGTACTTTAAATGCAGTTCTGTAGGGTATGATTTATTTATTTATTTATTTATTTATTTATTTATTTAAATTTATGTTTTTTCTCTGAAGGGAAGTAAGGCTGTTGAGTCATACTTATCTTTCTGGCTATCCTATTCAAAGATTTTTGTTTTGAGTTCATAGCCATTTATGTTGGAGCTGGCAGATAACCTTGTAAGGTTTCTTGCTGATGTGAGTTCCCTATGATTTGGAA
Organism: Rhizomys pruinosus; assembly: GCA_009823505.1. Taxonomy (NCBI): domain Eukaryota; kingdom Metazoa; phylum Chordata; class Mammalia; order Rodentia; family Spalacidae; genus Rhizomys; species Rhizomys pruinosus. The sequence continues at coordinate 142,440 of VZQC01000498.1, forward strand.
AAAAATATAAAAAATGATAAGCATCCTCATTTTCTTCTTTAGTCCTTTCATGTTTTTAAAATACGTGGAATTTTACCTATTTATTCCAATTAAAACCACTAAGAATGATCTGGCATGCTCAAGGGGTTATCTAGCTAAAGTGTGCAGGTTGTGATTCTTTTGCTACAGGCAGACAAACAAATGGTCCAGAAGTCATCATCTGTGGCTGTGTTTCCTACTAACATGAGGCTGCAGTTAAGAATGAATTATACATCTGAGTAAAAAGATAATTGATTAATGTTCAACATGGGCTTTTGTTTATAAGAAAAATGCATGCAAATATAGCCTGTCATTTCTGCAAGCACAAGAGATTGGGAGGAAAAACAGTTGCGTGGTATTGTACTGAAATACCAGGAAATGTGTAATCAAGATTGTAAGTGATGCTTAGCAAGTGTGACAGGAATCCTGTGCAAGCACTCCAGGGACAAGAAAGTTTCCATCAGGTTATACATGATGCAACTCAGGGAAATGAAGCATATATAAAATTTTGAGAAAGCCCTAACTAGATTTTTTTTCCTTAGGGCTTGGCTCATCATCCATAAATTACTGTTTTCCTTTTAAGTAATCTATTTCTTATTCTCACCCATGCATGGAGTATATATCTATTACTTAAAGCAGTGAGACCCTCACAAGAGTCTACAAATTCTATTTGAAGAAAGAAATGGAAAAAGAAAAAAAAAGGAAAGGTGATAGGAAAAAAGCCAGGTAACTGCAAGAGATTAATTAGTCTATAATGTCTAAGGATATAAAGTAAACATGCCAAAGTTTAAGTGGTTAATTATCTTTTAGTGACAGAAAAGTATTAAAGTGACCAAGAGCATTGAAATTTAGCATTGAGTTTCTTACACTCTGATTTCTATCCGTTCTATATAATGTGAATTGCTCCTACCCAATTCTCTCTGCTATTGGAGAGAAAAAAGTGAAGGGTCTATTTTGCTGTAGTGGCAATGACTTGAGAAAATTCTTTGCCTCTCAAGGCCCTACAGATTCGTGCCCGATGCAGCACAGAAAAATGTACTTCTTTTTTTTTAATTAAACGGAAATGTTCTTAAGGGAAAATATGTTAAATATGATATAAACCTATAAACTATAAACTAAATTTTTAGAAAAGTCCTGAGTTTTTAGAATATTGTGTATCTTATATCTGTCTTTCTCAGTAATCAACAGCTCAGTAGCCCTCACTGTGATATGAAGGATGAACTTGTGGCCTTCCTGTACTACAGACCTTGGGTATTGATGTCCTGCTGTGCTCTCTACTATTAGTCATTGACATGAAGTGGTGCATTAATTTAAGAGGCATATACCGCTATGATCCTTAAAATCACTTTTTAGAAAACATAAAAAAATCCATGCTGCAACTTAGGAACAGAAATACAAAAGTTATAACATAAATATAACCACAATAGTTTTGATCAGAGAGGGTGCCTAGAGGGTGCTGTAGACTAATGGAGAATATTTGTGTTATCTCAGAAATCATAGGATGTATGCCACCTACCAATGCATAACATTGTTCACAACCCTGACATCAGTTCTTCAGTGATATAGGTATTTTAGGAAGTTAGCATTCATACTGGGTCCAGAAATAGTTTGCCATTTTCCTGAGGTACATACATGCCAATGTATGAAAACCTAGAGAGGTTCTTTTCTTTCTACTGGTAAATTCAACTTCTTTTTATCAATCAACTCACTGGTTAATTAATAAGAGATGAATTAAGCTCCAGGCCACAAGCATTAAAGCATTTGATTTGCCTTTGATTCTAATCTAGTTAGATGGCAAGTCTCTGGGGGAAAACTTTATCTGAACACATTTCATGCTTGGCAAACTGTTTGAAGTTAAAGAATATGTGGCTTTTGGCCTAACCAGGTCTTTGACAAGATTCAACTGTGTCCCTGTGTTTGTCCATCTCCAAACTGAATAAGAAAAGGAGATTTTAAAATGCAACTTATGTGCCTGAAAGTCATCTTTAATATGTAACTAAAGGCAAACTAAATTGGTAATGACACCAATACAAGGTATTATGAACATTTTACTATGACTTTTTTGGGACAAATTGGAAAAGATAATAGGAAGTTGACACCTTTTCACTAAATCTATTTTAAGATCATGAACTACTTAAATACTTAAGAGAAAGCAAAGTACCTTTCACTGTGAAACAATAGGTGCCAAGATTTTATGGCTTTAGGTTCATCATCCTGAAGAAACACAGCCTCAATCAGAGCAGAAAAGCTAAGGTCTATGTTTGGTTAGTGCTTTCCACACTATTTTTGGCTCAACGTTGTGCAGGGAGGCATGCTGAATTATCCCAAGTTCAGTTTATAGAAGGAGTGGAATCCAGCCCAGTGTTTTGTACGGAATCAACATTTGCTTCCATTGTCACTTTAGGGTATTTTATTTGTTATACCAACTTTAAATCCTGCTGTACTTGACACCAGCCTGGTGACATTGAAAAGGTCAACTCTCTTTGAATACCTTTCAGCTACTCACAGTAAAGGTTGACACATTTGCATATCAGGTGAAAAGAGATGGCAGCTCATGCCAGTTAGGAATTTATTTAAAGACTCCAATGTCTTTCAACACCTAATGTTCTTTGAAGAGATTCATTTCCAACCCAGTGGCAGAGATCAGGAATACAATCAATTATTGAAAAAAAGAGAAAGTAGCATATTGCTGAAAATGAAGAAAGGAATTCTGGGAAGTCCTATGACAGTGTGAAGCACTGTTCCCAACATCAGAGCCAGCACCAGCAGGGACATTATGCTGAGTGGGAGACAAGGTCCACGTCTATTTGTTCACAGTGGAGAAAGGGGGCTCGGACACAAGAAATAGATCATGAAGATGGTGTGTTTGATTTAGTAAGGGCAGCATGTAGAGGAATGTCAAGCTGTAAATTTTGTATAAGAAGTGAAGCACAGATGAAAAAATATGGAGGCATAAATTTATTCTTTTGATATCCACAGAAATTCAATGTTGGATTTGCCCTTGACAAGTCAGATTGCAAGAAGACAGTATAGGAACAGGTGGATGTAGGTAGAAAGAGGCAACCTGTGGCTACATTGTGCTAAATTACCTACTTGTCTGTTTACATGGAAACCTGGCTTTAGGTGATATTTACTTGTATTAGCAAACCTGTGAGACAGGTCCCTGGGATTAAACTCTAACAAGAACTCATGATATTTACAGAACATGAGGCCCAGGATCTGAAAGCAGGCCCTAAGATGACGTCACTCTGCTTATGAAAACAAAGTTGGTGGAAGGGACAAGAAGGGGAGACTGGCACTCAGGAGAGGTGAATGGCATGGTGGCCTTTGGTAAGCCGGCCCTCAGCAGCTCTGGTTCAACCACCCAGGTGAAATCACACCTTGCAAAAAATACAAAGAATCCACGAATCCAAAGGTTGGTTCTTTGAAAGGGTAATAAGATAGACTTCTAGCCCAGTTAACCAAAAGAAAGAAAGAACAACTCCAACTCAATGGAATTTGTGGTGAAAGGGGATATATCACAACAGACAATGAAAAAAATCCATACAATCATACAGGAATACTTCAAAAACCTATAATCTACTAAATTTGAAAACCTAATAGAAATGGATGAATATTTGAAATCCTGGGAATCAAAAAAGCTTAACCGAGAAGAGACTGACAGTTTAAACAGACCCATAATACACGAGGAAACTGAAGACATAGTAAAACAAAACAAAACAAAACAAAACAAAAAACAACTGAAAAAAGCCCAGCCTCAGATGGTTTCACAGCAGAATTCTATAAAACATTTACTACTCAAACTTTTCAGAAGGATACAGAGGGAAATCTCCCAAATTCCTTCTATGAAGCAAAGCCAGAATCACTCTAATATACCTACCACCTGACCCAGCTATACCACTCCTTGGTATGTACCCACAAGACTCATCTTACCACAGAGATACATACACAGCCATGTTTATTGCAGCTCTGTTCACAATAGCAAAAAGCTGGAACCAACCCAAGTGCCCCTCAACTGAAGAGTGGATAGAGAAAATGTTGTACATCTACACAGTGGAGTTCTATGCAGCAGTAAAGAAAGATAACATCATGAACTTTGCAGGTAAATGGATGGTACTAGAAGATATTATGTTAAGTGAAGTAACACAGTCTCAGTAAAACAAACGATGAATGATATCCCTTATCTGTGGATGCTAGTGCCAATTACCTAGTTCTAAGTATTTCTTAGGCACGGCCTCTTGAGCTTTTGTCCAAGTAGATGGGAGTGGTGCATATTGGAAAGAACAACAACAACAACAACAGAAAAGACTGCATCAAAGAACTGACTGAAATGGTGAACTTCTGCCCAAAACAGTCAAGTTCCACACTGAGAATTTTGAGAAAGACTGAGAAAAAATGAAAAACATGTTTGGCAGAATGTATGAGCTCTGGTGGGGTGGGGAGCTAGGTGGGGGACATGGGTCTAGATTTGATTAGTAACATAATCTTGTACAAAAATATATAACAAAAAAGAAAAAGAAAAAATAAAATTAACTAGAGGTGTTATTGAACATTCTAATGGATTTGTGCTGAGTTCTATTGGTTGTGCTCTTTCAGCACTTGAAACAAAAATTAAACATGTTCTCATTATGTTATAAAGTTATAATCTTATTTTATTTCTAATACAATTGAAAAGTATAGTTAAATGTGTCTTATAGAACATTTAACAACTAGGTAAAACATCTTCGCAGCAGGATTTCCTCCCAGGCCTGAAAAAAAAACACCTCCTTGGGCTTGGAAAAAATGCTCATTATAAACCCACTTTATGAAGTTTATAGTAATATGTGTAAAATAACTATTATACATTTATATATAGAGATATTTCAATAGAGATTTATACAGAAATACAGAATAAATGATATAAGTTAAAGGACTTGATTTCTCTGAAGTCACATTCTAGTCAAATGATTTTAAGGACCAAAATGTATACCTGATTAATATTTGTTTAATAGGTGTCCAATTTTGCCAAGCTTTGTCTACATATTATATGATATTTTAAGACTTAGGAAGAATTAAAATGCCCATATTAAACAAAATTGGTTAAAAGTTTTCAATAAAAATGGTGTGGTAGTTTGTATGAGTGTGTCCCCCATAGGCTTTATGTATTCAGACATTTTGTCCCCAGTTGGTGGCACTGTTCTGGGAGGCCTTAGAAAGTGTGGCCATGCCAGAGGAATTAAGTCATTGGGGGGAGGCTTAGTGAGTTTAACAAGCCTTGCAGTCTCTAGTCTCTCTCTTTCTTGACTTCCTGTGCTCATTACGAGATGTGAACCTGGGCTTTCTGCTCCAGCCCCGGCCACCATGCCTCCCACCACAATGGACTCTGTGTGCTGGATAGCTTTAGTGTCAACTTGACACACCTCGGTTGATGGAGCGTCAGTTGGGGAATTAGCTCCATTGGGCTGGCCTGTGGGCACATATGTGGAGTAGTCTTGATTGTTGGGCAATGTGGGAGGGCCCAGCCCACTATGGGTGGTGCCACACTGGGCAGGTTGTTATGTATTGTATAAGAGGGAAGGCTGGCCATGGGCCAGAGGAGCAAGCCAGTAAGCAGCTGTTCTAGTTTGTCTTCCATTGCTGTGACAAAACACTCTGACCAACACCAACTTGGGGAGGAAAGGGTTTATTCAGCTTACATCTCCTGGGTCACAGTTCATCATTTAGGGAGCCCAAGGCAGGAACTCAGGGCAGGAACCTAGAGGCAGGAGCTAAAGCACAGGCCATGGAGGAATGCTGTTTACTGGCTTGCTCCCCTGGCCCATGCCCAGCCTGCCCTCTTATATAGTACACAACAACTTGCACAGGGTGGCACCACCCATAGTGGGCTGGGCCCTCCCACATTGCTCGACAATCAAGACTACTCCACAGATGTGCCCACAGGCCAGTCCAATGGAGCCAATTCCCCAATTGAGGCTCCCTCAACCCAGTTGTGTCAAGTTGACACTAAAGCTATCCAGCAAAACTCACCCCTTGTCAACTTGACACACAAAACCACATTAAGCCACCACCTTTCCAGTTCTTGTCCCCAAGGTATGATGTTAATATTAATCACAACCTAAGACAGTACGACCTTAAAAGCCCCACAGTCCTTAAAACATCCAAACACTTAAAAGTTCACAATCTTTTAAAAGTCTCTTAACTGTGGGCTGCTGTAAAATCCAAAACAAGTACTGTCTTGTTTCAAAGGGAAGAATCAGGCACACTCAAACAAAACCTAAGTCCAGCAAAGTAGCTCAAGGCTGGACACCTGGGATTCACTCATGATCTTCTGGGCTCCAAAGGGTTTCAGCAGCTCCCCTTCTCTGACTCTGCCATCCATGGCACACACAGCTCATCTCGCAGGCCCAGGCCTGCTCCATTCCACACCTGCTGCTGCTCTCGGTGGTCATCCCACAGTCTTGGCATCTCCAAAAAGCTGGGGTCGCCACTGAAACTGAGGTTGCTTCTGACCTCTCCTAATGCAAAACCTCACCTTCTTTTCCTGATCCCTGGAATCCTGGGGTCTTCACTGCAACCAAGGCCACACTCTGACCAGTGGCCTTTCCTGGCCTCTCATAGTGCCAGGCCTCAGCTGCTCTCTGTGACCCCTTTATGCTTTCAACACCAGAACCATATAGGAGACTCTTACACGTTATCAAGTCCTGCTTCTGGCTTGACATGGAGGCTCAGGCCCCTTCTGGATCACAGCTTCTGTGTGCTGAGGAAATTTTCCCCAGAAGATTTCACCACAGTGATGCTGGTCTCTTGTTACTTACAGCTGGTTCTTCAGCCCCAGCTAACCAGCATCAATTGTCCCAGTACAACAAAGATATCACTTCAGGTTCTGGTCTCTTGTTACTTACAGCTGATTCTTCAGCCCCAGCTGACCAGAACCCACAGATTAAACAGTCCCGATGATCTCTGCTTTCCTTTGAAACTTCACAAGCCAGGCCTCCATCATCTACAACTCTTTCAGCAAAACTGTTCCAAGTTCCACAGCCACGATCTTTAGGCATTCAGTGATTTTTCTAGCCCAAAGTTCCAAATGCCTCCACAGCAGCATTCCTCCATGGCCTGTGCCTCAGTTCCTGCCTCCAGGTTCCTGCTGTGAGTTCCTGCCTTGGGCTCCCTGAGTGATGAACTACGACCCAGGAGATGTGTGCTGAATAAACCCTTTCCTCCCAAGTTGGTGTGGGTTAGAGTGTTTTGTCACAGCAATTGAAGAGAAACTAGAACAGAAATTGGTACCAAGAATAGGGTATTCCTGTGACAGACCTGACCTTGGTGTTTTGGGGAAGGATTGTGGAAGCATTTGGAACTTTGGGTTAGAAAAATCACTGAATGCCTAAAGATCGTGGCTGTGAAACTTGGAACAGTTTTGCTGAAAGAGTTATAGATGATGGAGGCCTGGCTTGTGAATTTCAAAGGGAAGCAGAGATCATTGGGACTTTTAATCTATGGGTTCTGGTCAGCTGGGGCTGAAGAATCATCTGTAAGTAACAAGAGACCAGAACCTGAAGAGAACCCTTTGCTTTACTGGGACAATTGATGCTGGTTAGTTGGGGCTGAAAAATCAGCTGTCAGTAACAGGAGACCAGCATCACTGTGGTGAAATCTTCTGGGAAGAAGCTATGTTCCAGAAGGGGCCTGAGCCTCCATGTCAAGCCAGAAGCAGGACTTGGTAACGTGTAAGAGTCTCCTATATGGTTCCTGTGTTGAAAGCATGAAGGGGTCACAGAGAGCAGCTGAGGCCTGGCACTATGAGAGGCCAGGAAAGGCCACTGGTCAGAGTGCGGCCTTGGTTGCAGTGAAGACCCCAGGATTCCAGGGGTCAGGAAGAGAAGGTGAGATTTTGCATTAGGAGAGGTCAGAAGCACCCTCAGTTTCAGTGGCGACCCCAGCTTTTTGGAGATGCGGGGACTGTGGGACAACCACCAAGAGCAGCAGCAGGTGTGGAATGGAGCAGGCCTGGGCCTGCGAGATGAGCTGTGTGTGCCATGGATGGCAGAGTCAGAGAAGGGGAGCTGCTGAAACCCTTTGGAGCCCAGAAGATCATGAGTGAATCCCAGGTGTCCAGCCTTGAGCTACTTTGCTGGACTTAGGTTTTGTTTGTGTGTGCCTGATTCTTCCCTTTGAAACAAGACAGTACTTGTTTTGGATTTTACAGCAGCCCACAGTTAAGAGACTTTTAAAAGATTGTGAACTTTTAAGTGTTTGGACATTTTAAGGACTGTGGGGCTTTTAAGGTTGTACTATCTTAGGTTGTGATTAATGTTAACATCATACCTTGGGGACAAGAACTGGAAAGGTGGTGGTTTAATGTGGTTTTGTGTGTCAAGTTGACAAGGGGTGAGTTTTGCTGGATAGCTTTAGTGTCAACTTGACACAACTGGCTTGAGGGAGCCTCAATTGGGGAATTGGCTCCATTGGACTGGCCTATGGGCACATATGTGGAGTAGTCTTGATTGTTGGGCAATGTGGGAGGGCCTAGCCCACTATGGGTGGTGCTACCCTGGACAGGTTGTGTACCATATAGGAGGGCAGGCTGGGCATGGGCCAGGGGAGCAAGCCAGTAAACAGCATTCCTCTATGGCCTGTGACTCAGCTCCTGCCTCCAGGTTCCTGCCCTGAGTTCCTGCCTTGGGCTCCCTGAGTGATGAACTGTGACCCAGGAGATGTGAACTGAATAAACCCTTTCCTCCCCAAGTTGTTGTCAGTCAGAGTGTTTTGTCACAGCAATGGAAGAGAAACTAGAACACTCTGATTCCCTGGAACCATCAATTGTAACCCCAAATAAACTCTTCCTTTTATAAGTTTCCTTCGTCATGGTGGTTTATCACAGCAACAGAAAAGTGACTAATACATATGGTAATACATTTAAGCTAATTAAAAATACAAATTGTCCATATTTGTTTTACTTATAATTTGTATTAAATTTTCAACAACCTTAAAATTAATGTATACAAATGTTCTCTATATTTCCTGTATTGTATAGTATCACCTGGAACATTCCTTTTACCTACAAAATAATTTGACTAAAAGGATTAAGTTTTGCCTTCCTAAATTAACAGTATACAATTTAATGGTAAACAACTGGGTAAATTTAATAAACCATTATACCTTGGTTCCTGTCTATAGGTATGTATAATACAACTGTCTTTTAAAAACTTATAGGTCAAAATATACAAATTTTTATTAATGAATTGTAAGGGGAAGGGGGTAGAGAAACTCCTTTAGAATACAGTAAAATACAGAACTCTTTATTCCAAATCTTTTGATAAATTTTTAATTTTGACATCTTAAAGCTAACTCTGAAAAAATATTTGCATGTTCCCACAGGTCAAAACATCACCAACTTATATGCCTGAAAAAGGTATGGCTTTGGGTTGTACATGATGGACTGAGATATACCAGGAGAGAAGCTGGCCCATCTAAACATCAAGAGGAAGAAAACTTCAGACTGCCTGAGCCACAGGCATCAAACATCTCTAAATTCTATTTAATACAATTGTTTACAATATGTCCTAATGAAGTTTACTTTCCAGGTGCTGCTAAGTTTTGATACAAGAAACAGTCCTACCTCTCCTTTTTATAGAAAAAGAAAAAATCTTTAGATGTTAATGAAGTTGTTATTTAACTACAGAGAAGAAAACTGTTATGGTAACAATTTCTCCTGGGACATACACGGCTACTCTTTTTAATTAACTAATGGGCATAAAACCTATAAAAGATTTTATTCAGAGCTAGACCTTATTGTAAAATCTTTAAAGGCTTTATAGTTAAGCAAAATGTGTTAATAGAAAAAGGCTTTGGTACCAGCAGTAGGTCATTCTGCCAAGGAGTGTTGGCTGGGGGCTAGTGGTCCCCTAATACAAAGGCCATTTGCCTAGATGTTGGGGTACACACAAAATTTGGAATTAAGACCCTGCTGTTGAAGACCTGGTGTGAACACAGAAAGAACATAGATAACATGCTTGCAAGTGGACAGTAGATCTCTGAAATGCCAGAGAGCATTACCAAAGGTCACTGGAAAGAAAAATAAATTGGTCTCATTGAGTCAAGCAAGACTCATTACTACTCCACACCTGCCTGGAAGATCCTGTACAGCTAGTGGCAGCCAAAATTACCCCAAATCTAATTGGCTATTAGCCTGCTCCTTTGGAGGAATAACATATGGCTGGTATTAAACCTCTAGTAATTAAAAACAGTATAAAGAAAGCTATAGTACCTATATTAATATGCCATCTAAATATTTGTATCTGTGCCCACAGAGTAACTTGTCATGATAATCATTGCCATTTAAATAATTTTACCATCTCACTGTTTGTTAGTAGGATTAAAAAAGAATTCCTAAATAAACCACCAACCCATGGAAGTAAAGAGCCTGGACAGACCAGAGTTCAAAGTGACACCTCAAAGAAAAATAGACTGTTTTGCTTCTCAACCACTTCTGCTCCTGAGCCCAGGTATCAGATTCAGAAGAGGGGGCTCAGTAGAATGCAAGGGTTGAGGAGATAGGGGTAATTCCTGAGATGTCAAAAAATATGGACTGAACTTTTATTTGATCAACATGCTTGGGCATAAAAGCTTCTCCAGTTGGACTCTGGGGACGCTGGGTTGTACAGATCTTAGACATGAATGACTACTAACTAAATTTGTGTAATGTAAACATTGCCTATATATATATATATATATATATATATATATATATATATGGCCTATGTTCAATAATTGGTTCAAGTTAGGGCTTGTTTGAGATTAATTTGTCTTAACCTATAAAATAAAAGCTCTTAGGTATGCCTTTCTATCTGTCCATATGCTCAAGGAACAGGTTTGAGCAGCAGGCTATTCAAAGCTCAGGTTCCTTTGAGATGTGAACTCCTCACACAGGCTCACCTGCCTCTCACAAAAAAATGAAATTAAAAGGGGGAAACATGCAATTTTATTCACACAGTTCCTTTCTTTGAGCTCTGTCCTTCCACATGCCAAAGAAAATGATCCCCCAAATTTGATACCTGCTGCTGAAAATCTCTCAAAGTGCTACATTTAGACTTCGACTTTGACTCTGAAATGAAGTTTACAGTAAGGAAAAACCAGACCAGCTCTCAAAGAGCACTCAATGTGTTGCCCTGAAGTGTGTAAAAAAGTGTCTAAAAAGGATGGACTATGTTTATGTGTAGGAAATTAGAATAGTTTCATAATGTTTTAAAAATAGGGGCCTTCAATGGAGAAAGGGGTATAAAAGTGATTAAGATTGATTGAGATGTTATGTATGAAATATACACAAATCCAATAAAATTATATAAGAATATAGAGAAAAATATGGGCCTTTCAGATGATGACCATATGTTTTCTTCTGCCTTTTAGGTAGCTAATCTCTAACAGTAAGAGTTAATGGACTCTGATCCTCAATAGTTTAATGTTTGTGCCACTACAAAGAATTAAGGTATAAGAAGTTTTGATCTATAATCTTAAACTCAAGTATCTTGTTAATTAGCCATGTGCTACTCAAAATATCATTTGAAGATATAGATTATATATATACATACACATATATGTATATACACACTGTGTGTTTCCTTGAGCAATTTTATTTTCACAAAATGCTAGAAATGTACATATAATCTTCAACATGAATAAGGATTATCACAAAGCATAAGGGACTGTGAAAACCCTGTGGACACCACTATAGAGTACATTGATGTATATTCTGAATGCTAATGGAAAAAATACACTTAAGGTTAGATTAGTGCTGCAGAAAATGAAAGTATACAGTACCTTCAAGTTTGCTAAAATCATGATATAAGTCTTACTTTGGGTACTTTTCTAGTTAGTAATTTTGATAATAATTGCACCAGACAGATGGAATCTCCATCTATGCCTCCCAACTGTAAACCTACCTCTCACTGTTTTGTTTGAGATGAGTTAAGGCTTCCTCATTCCCAAGCGTGAATAACACCCTTAATCCCACAGGGCTGGGATGAGTGTTAGTGAGAAAATATGGTGCTGAGACTCATGTGGGCTTTTGTGTGCTTAGGCAATACCAATTCATCTCTTCTTGCCTTGTATGCAGTTGTGGAACACTCTATAAAATGGCCCAGGGACTCCTCTCACTGTTGGGAAAGGAGAGAATTTAAGTATTATCGCTCACTTCTGAAGTTTGACTTATTTTATAACCAGACTACTGGCTTATTCACAGGGGGATAAAGTCATGGTGTCTAGGTATTAATGATAACGGGGATCTTATTACAAATGCCCCTAAATGAAAAGAAAATCTGATGGTTTGATTCACATTCTCAGACCTTCTGCGGTACCCTGTGTGTTGACTATGTTCTAGAGGAAGCCTTAATAAAGTGGACAGAAGGCTGTAGACATGATGTTTTGGAAGACTGTTATGTATAAGCAAACATATCACTTTTGATGGTTGGGTAGTTTTGTCAACTTGAGTGGATTCTGAATGACTTAGGTGACACGCCTCAAGGCGTGTTTGTGAAGGTGTTTCCAGGGAGGAGTAATTGAGAGAGAAAAGCTTCTCTCTTGAAGAACTGGCAGGACCTTGCAGCAGGAAACCCAGACATAAAGATGCAAGAAAGAAATGCCATGCACCTTCTTCACTGGGACTCAGCATCTTCCTTGTGCCAAGAGCCATTACTGAGCTTATTAACCCCTCTTTTAATAAACCCTCTTTATAATATATGCATATATGTGTGTATATATGTGTGTACACACCCATATTCTACTGTTCTGTTCCCCTAGGGAATCCTGCTTAATATACCATTGTAGCTGCAGGGAAAATTAGAATGGACCTAGGGGATATGGGAGGAAGGTCTCATTCCTCAGGGTATACTTGGTTCACTAGAAAGCAATTAGCAACTTCTGGGAAGTCTTCATCCTCTAGCAAACTCTGACAGTAGATGTGGCTTTGGACAGTGATACTAGTTTGAAGACAGCCTATTCTATAGCATGTTCCAGGCCACCTGAGATAGCAAGACCCTATCTCAAAAAAGATTAAAAATAAAATGAAATAAAAATAAAAAGAAAAAAAGAAATAGTTAAGAAATTATTGCTACCGTTAATATCAGTCCATTAAGCATTCCATACCCAATAACTATCATTTATTTTAATATGGAAGGAACTCAAAATATGTTAAATAAATAGATTGAGAGGTATATTCCAGTCGTGGCTTGGGTTGGTATAGCTTTTCTGAAGAGATCTGAAATGATAAAATGACTGCACAGAAGTGATGCCTGTACAATGAATTTATAATCAATGAATTATGAAAGCTTGGAAACATCCAACATTTGCCCTTGTATTTCAAAATTGTCTTCTCTTTAGCATCTGCCAGGGTTCCCCCCCCCCCGCTCCAATAACAACTGCCTTTCTCTAATATTACCTCCTGTGTCTCTCTGTTTCTATGATCATGGAATCTGTCATCCTTGTGCTGTTTTTGCAGGTCACAGGAGTACATTGCAGAGCTGCTTCAGAGTAGCTCCTCTACATCATATCTAGACAATGTATGCTTCTCGTCTTCTCTGGGTGATGTTTCAATTCTCATGGGGCTGAAGCTGATGTTTCTAACCAGAAGACATAGTAAAAGTCCCACTTAATCTAAAGCATTGGTATTCACCTGGGGATAGAGAAGCTCATCCCAGTAAACCAACAGGCAGGGAAATTAGGTGTTCTACTGACAGGGATAATGGGTATGGAATCTTATGGAGCCTCTCTCTTTCTTAAAGGTTTATTTTATTTTCAATTATGTGCACAAGTGTGTGCACCTCTCTATGAATATGTGCATATGAATGCAGGTGCCTGTTGAGCCAGAAGATGGTTGGATCTCTAGGAGCTGGAGTTGCAAGCAGTCGTGAGCCATGGGATGTAGCTACTGGGAGCTGAACTTGGGACATCTGAAGGAGCAGTAATTTTGACCACTGAGCCATCTCTCCAGCTCCTTATGGAGCCTCTGGATTCTTCTGCTCAGTGATAATAGTGAATGGTTAATGCCAGCAAATAAAGCCTGAAAAGACTTCATATTTAGCGATTTAGACATTTTATTGGTAAGGCAGGGCAGCATTAGCCCACGGAGTTAGCCTAGACCAAAAATGCTGGCAAAGTTTGACCAGAATATGATGTAATGGTTAAAAGAGCTGATTAAATGTCAGTAATAAATTGCATCGGTGCAACAGGGACTGCTTGTGTCACTCACACTCTCAAGTCTTTCTTAAAAAAAATGGATGACAAGTTACTGATGTTATATATTTGTGATAGGATTGAAGACTTATGTAACTTAATTTGGATCATTAGTAAGTTCCCAAAGGGTAGACTGTAGCAGAGCAGATGCTGTTAGTCCATCACTGCACACCTCAGCACGAACTTGGGCTATACAGGCTGATGACATCTTATTTTTAGACACTGGTAGCTCTCTGTGCCCTTTCACAAGAAATAGGAACACTCTTGACTTTTGTGTGGGGCTGGTTGGAAAAGTCACAGCTAACATTCCTGACAGTGGCCTTCAGCCAATTCTGGATGGGTGCTAGTGCATAAATACCATAGTTCTGTCCCCTTTTGATGGACAGGCTCTGAGCCAGGTTCCATAGTCTCCTAGAGACCTCTAAACAGGTGCCAGTTCCAGTTCCCAGCCATGTAAACTAAGGCATTCTATTGTGGTTTTGATTCTTTCCCTATCTTATCCATTCACTTCCATACAGGTGATTCACAGAATTAGTTCTCAAGTAGGATACTGGCACACATATCTTCACTTTAAGAAACCCAACCTAAGACAACTAGAAACCAAGCTGGAATACTGGCCTCCTACAGAAGTTGAAGAAAATGATATTAAATAATTCCAGATTGGTTGTAAAATTGTGATGAAGACCTCAGAGCAGAAACATTGCATATTAAAAGGAATCAAAGGGGTACACCTGTAATCCTAGCATTTGTGAGGTGGAGACAGGAAGATTGTGAGCTCCTGGCCAGTCAGGACAGTTCCCTCTGAGGATGAGATGTTTGAGTTGATAACTGAAAGAGGGTGAAAAGGAGGTGAAAAAGGGGAGTGCATGGGGTGCTGACAAAGGCCAGTGTGGTCACAGTAGAGGATTATGGGAAGCCAGTGGTGAATGAGACCTGAAAGTAGGCAGGGTTCAGCTGCTGATGGGCTTTCTATGGTCCTTACGCGAAGAACTTAGGAGAGTCACCAGGAGGGTTTCACCGGGACTCTTGGTATGGGATCTACGCTTCACAAAATGATCAGAGGAGAGTCAGCAGAGGCAAGCACGCGTTCAGATGACGGGACTTGGGGTAAAGGCTTTTCCACTATCACTACTCGGATACTGACCAACTTCCAGCAAATGACTTAATCTCTCTGCGCTGCAGTTACGTTGCAGGTAAAGAATTATAATCGTAGGGCTGGAGAGATGGCCTAGCGGTTAAGAGTGCTGACTGCTCTTGCAGAGGGTTCGATCCCCAACACCCACATGGCGGTTGAGAACAGTCTGAAACTCCAATTCCAGGAGAACTCCAGTTCCAGGGGAATCCGACACCCTCTTCTGACCTCCGCGGCATTGCACGACACGGATGCACAGACCTGCATGCAGACAGTACATTCATACATACAGAAATAAATAAAATTAAAAAAAAATACTTCATTACACAATTAGGAGTACCTTGTGTGGGACATGGTGGCACACACCTGTAATCCTAGCTATATAAAAGAAAACTTATAATCGTAGGTTAGAATAATGATCAGAATTCTGGGCGTGTGTGGGCACGCTTTAATCCCAGCCTTCTGGAGGTGGATCTCTGTGAGATCAAAGTCAACTCTGTTTCACATCATGACTCCAGTGGGCTGTGACCAGACTTCCAGGTGGGCTGTGACCGGGAAACCCTGTAAAAAAACATCAACAACAACAAAAACTAAAAAAAAAAAAAAAAATGTGTGTGGTGTGTGTGTGTGTGTGTGTGTGTGTGTGTATGAAGAGGCCAAGGGTTGACCGCCAGTGTTGTTCTTCAGGCACTGTCCACCCTATTCTTCTCACTGACCTGGGAGTCACTGCTTAGGGTAGGCTGGCTGCCCAACAAACTTCAAGGATTCACCTGTCTACCCTCAGAGCTGAGATTGCAAGTATTAAATCAGGTTTTTTTTTTTTCAGTTTTTTTTTTTTTTTTTTTACAAAGGTTTTTGGGAATTGAACCCACGTCCCCTTGCTTACAAAGAAAGCACTTTACTGCCTCAGCCATCTTGGTAGCCCCTACTTATTATTGTTATGGTCACTTCCCAACATCCCATAGTCAAAAATGATTTACTACAAGTCAGGCAATTACCCAGTGACTTTATTTTGCTGTGGTGTGTACAGCTTCAGACTTACCAAGTAGTGTGGTGGAAGGACAGTGATAGGAAGTCTAGAATCAAGCATCATTGCTTTGCAGATGAATTATCTTGAGCGGGTTATTTCATCCTTGTTTCTGTCTCTACTATATGAAGAGTGTGATAAGTGTGTCACTTCATGGTTGGGCAAGCTGACTCTGGCTACAGGTACTTGCCACACAAGTCTAACGTCCCGAGTTTGATCCCCCAAAGCCAAGAACAGTAAGAGAGAATGATTTCACAAAGATGTCTTCTGACTTTTAACGTGTGCATTGTAGCAAATGTGTTCATGAACAGGCATGGTATAACACACACAACACACACACAACACACACACAATTTGAAAAAGAACATACTTCACGGATATTGTAGGAAAGAAAAGAATTCCTGTCAGATACTGGTGGACAAAAGTCACAAAGACTTTTATAATTGTTAACTTGCTGCTGAGCATTAATAATTATCTGTCACCTGCTTCTCTATTTGGTTTTTTTTCTCCCATTGTGATCCTGCTGTAACGCGTAAGAAAGTGTCTAAGAGAGAACTCTGGAATTGATTTCACCTTTGTAGAAGACCTTCATTATGGAAACACTGAAACACATAAGAATACCATTGCTTTTCTGCTTCAAATACTACCTGGATGTCTGTGTATTACACACCCACTGGCAGTCCTCAGCTAAGAGCTTCCCAGGTATTTTACTACTTCTCTTTGGCTTCAATGATTTCATTGTAATTATTGAAGCAAAACACCACATATTTTGCTCCAAGTGTGAAGACCCCATGCCTCACACAATTCTCTTTCAAGGTTGGACTCTGATGATTTATGAAGTCAAAGAAGAATACACTTTGGTGGCAGGAGCTGGAGCAGAAAAACAAAGTTCACATCTTCCAAGGAGCAACAGGCAAGCAGATGAGGATAATATGTTGCAGTTGTGCATTGTGTAGTGGCCAGAGGTAAATTTCAGGTACCATTCACCAGGAGCTATTAACCTTGTTTTCTGAGCTAGAGTCTCTCGCTGGAGCTGCCTTCTGGTCAGATGGCTCCAGAATTCTTCTTGTCTCTCCCTTCCCAGGACTAGGATTATAAGCAAAAGCCATCTTGCCAGATGGTGTGGAAATTGGGTGGGTGTGGGACCCAACTCAGGTCCGATGCTTACATGGCACAGACTTTACTGATTGAGCTGACTCCTCACCCCCCATCTTTAATCCATTTCCTCTCCTAGACTTGCCCCTCCCTCCCACCCTCCCCCTCTCTCTTCTCTCTCTTTCTCTTCTTTCTTTCTTTTCTTTCTTGCTTTTCTTTCGTTCTTTCTTTCTATATTCTTTTCTTTCTTTCTNCTTGTTTGTTTGTTTTGTGTGTTTGGGTTTTTTGTTTTGTTTTGTTTTGTTTTGTTTTTTGGTCTTTTTGAGACAGGGTCTCTCTGTAGCCCCAGCTGTCCTGGAACACACTCTATAGACCAGGCTGGCCTTGAACTCACAAAGATCCACCTGCCTCTGCCTCCCAAGTGCTAGGATTAAAGGCGTGCACCACCACGCCCAGCTTAGTGTTTGGGGTTTTTTGAGAAGCAAGGCTAGGTGGAAGTGGGGCAGGGTCTCTGAAACCCAGGAACTCTTCACCCTTATCCCTCCATCTCTCAAGTGCTGGGACTAAAGCCATTCACCACCAAGCCTGACTTGTCTTTTGAGACTGAGTTTCTTTTTTTCTTTTTCTTTTCTTTTTTTTTTTTTTTTTTTTTTTTTTTTTTCGGTTTTTTTTTTTTTTTTACAAAGGTTTTGGGAATTGAACCCACGTCCCCTTGCTTACAAAGGAAAGCACTTTACTGCCTCAGCCATCTTGGTAGCCCCTACTTATTATTGTTATGGTCACTTCCCAACATCCCATAGTCAAAAATGATTTACTACAAGTCAGGCAATTACCCAGTGACTTTATTTTGCTGTGGTGTGTACAGCTTCAGACTTACCAAGTAGTGTGGTGGAAGGACAGTGATAGGAAGTCTAGAATCAAGCATCATTGCTTTGCAGATGAATTATCTTGAGCGGGTTATTTCATCCTTGTTTCTGGTCTCTACTATATGAGAGAGTTGATAAGTGTGTCTACTTCATGGTTGGCAAGCTGACTCTGGCTACAGGTACTTGCCACACAAGTCTAACGTCCCGAGTTTGATCCCCCAAAGCCAAGAACAGTAAGAGAGAATGATTTCACAAAGATGTCTTCTGACTTTTACGTGTGCATTGTAGCAAATGTGTTCATGAACAGGCATGGGTATACACACACACACACACACACACACACACACAATTTGAAAAAGCACATACTTCACTGGATTATTGTAGGAAAGAAAAGAATTCCTGTCAGATACTGGTGGACAAAAGTCACAAAGACTTTTATAATTGTTAACTTGCTGCTGAGCATTAATAATTATCTGTCACCTGCTTCTCTATTTGGTTTTTTTTCTCCCATTGTGATCCTGCTGTAACGCGTAAGAAAGTGTCTAAGAGAGAACTCTGGAATTGATTTCACCTTTGTAGAAGACCTTCATTATGGAAACACTGAAACACATAAGAATACCATTGCTTTTCTGCTTCAAATACTACCTGGATGTCTGTGTATTACACACCCACTGGCAGTCCTCAGCTAAGAGCTTCCCAGGTATTTTACTACTTCTCTTTGGCTTCAATGATTTCATTGTAATTATTGAAGCAAAACACCACATATTTTGCTCCCAAGTGTGAAACCCCATGCCCTCACACAATTCTCTTTCAAGGTTGGACTCTGATGATTTATGAAGTCAAAGAAGAATACACTTTGGTGGCAGGAGCTGGAGCAGAAAGCCAAAGTTCACATCTTCCAATGAGCACAGGAAGCAGAGAGGATAATATGTATGCAGGTGTGCATATGTGTAGTGGCCAGAGGTAAATTTCAGGTACCATTCACCAGGAGCTATTAACCTTGTTTTCTGAGCTAGAGTCTCTCGCTGGAGCTGCCTTCTGGTCAGATGGCTCCAGAATTCTTCTTGTCTCTCCCTTCCCAGGACTAGGATTATAAGCAAAAGCCATCTTGCCAGATGGTTTTAAATGTGGGTGGGTGGTGGGGACCCAACTCAGGTCCGATGCTTACATGGCACAGACTTTACTGATTGAGCTGACTCCTCACCCCCCATCTTTAATCCATTTCCTCTCCTAGACTTGCCCCTCCCTCCCACCCTCCCCCTCTCTCTTTCTCTCTCTCTTTCTTTCTTTCTTTCTTTCTTTCTTTCTTTCTTTCTTTCTTTCTTTCTTTCTTTCTTTCTTTCTTTCTTTCTTTCTTTCTTTCTCTCTATTTTTTGTACTAGGGATTAAAGCCAGGACCTTGTACATGCTAGGCAGGGCCTCTATCACTGAGCTACACCTACATCCATTTCTTATTTTGAGACAGATCATCATTAAGTTGCCCAGACTAGACTTGTAGCCCAGGCTATCCTTAAGCTTGTGATCCTTCTGTTTCTGCTTCTCAAGTAGCTTTGACGACAAGCCTGTACTACCAGGACCAGCAGTTTAGTCTCTCTCTCTCTCTCTCTCTCTCTCTCTCTCTCTCTCTCTCTCTTTCTCTCCATATATATATAAATATTATATGTATATATATATATATATATAAATATGCTTTTTCTGCATAAGCTGCTTACATTTCTTTTAATGACTGTGGTCAAGTTTCTTATTGATATGTGAAGTTGGAGATTGCCGTTTAGTCTTTTTTCTTTTTTTTTCTTTTATTATTTTATGTGTATGAATGTACTGTCTGCATGTAGGTTTGTGCACCCGTGTCATGCAATGCCACGGAGGTTGGATTCCCTTGGAACTGGAGTCAAAGACGGTTCTCAGGTGCCATGTGGGTGCTGGGGATGGAACCTGGGTCCTCTGCAAGAGCAGTTGGCACTCTTAACTGCTAGGCCATCTCTCCACTCCCTAGTCTTTTTTCTACTGAACAACTGGGCATAAATAATAGTTACAATTTTATAAAATGTAATATAATATACACATTATTTATATATCCTGACATATTTTTCCTTTATGTTATAAAATATTACTAATACATTTTGATTAAGAAATTTTCCTATGTTTCTCAGTTCAGATTTGTAGTTTAAAAATGAAATTCCTAAAATCTCCTGATTTTATTCTCGATGTTTGGATAGTTTCTGCAAACTCTCTTGTACCTATTATGTAACACACTTGGATGATTATACATTGAAAACACCTTTGTTGATTTTCTGTTTACAGGAGCAGCTCTGTGTCATGAATACTCTCTTTGTGATCCTTGCCCAGGATCTGACATTTTACATCAAAACTTCAATGACTCAATTGCTGTAAAACATGTACTAAGAACTCTTGGAAACACATAAGCAATTCTTTGGCATTATGCTTCCTCTTCAGCAAGTAGTTTCATGGTAATTGCTCCCACTGTGATTACCAAATACATTCTCATACAACACAGTGTCTATCCCATAGTTCTGAGCAGTGCAGAGAGAATTTTCTTTACTGCGTATTTCTCTGGTCCATTAAACATTTACCACTGCATATTAAAAAGAAGAAAAAGCTATAGGTTCTTTTTTTTTATATTTTTTATTTCTGTATGTGTATCAATGTACTGTCTGCATGCAGGTCTGTGCGCCCTTGTCGCGCAGTGCCGCGGAGGTCAGAAGAGGGTCTCGGATTCCCCTGGAGCTGGAGTTCTCCTGGAATTGGAGTCCCAGACGGCTCTTGGCCGCCATGTGGGTGCTGGGGATCGAACCCGGGTCCTCTGTAAGAGCGGTCGGCGCTCTTAACCGCTAGGCCATCTCTCCAGCCCCAGCCATAGGTTCTTTAAGTAGACTTCAAGCTTTGGTACATGAAAATTCATTTGGTATTCATTGGTAATATAAAGTTTTATCCAACAATATTTTCAAAGAGGAAACATCCAAAACTCCTCTTCAGATTAGCATAACAAACTAAGATTTGCAAAAGTTCTGGATAAAGTAAATAGTAACTTAGTGAATTCCAGTTAATCAAAATGTTATCTCTTCCCCCATAATTAGTAGATTCCTTTTTAATAGTATACCTGTTATTTCTGTGAGAAAATTACAATCAAGAATTTCTAATTGTAAATTGCTAATAAAATGGTTTAGAAATGTTACCTTTCTATATATGATTTCTCGATTTTGCCTCTTGTTTTTCAAAAGACTAAAATATTTACTTTCTGATCTTCTGGAGGAAAATCTGCTTTCCTTTGCTTTCAGGAAATCGCCTTGGTAGGAGAGGGAATGGCTGTTGGTGACAAGTCTATTTATGGTGCTGTTCATGGTCAGATGAAAGTGGAGGCCATTTAGAAATAAGAGAAGTGTGATAGAGGCCCTCTAAGTGTTAGGAGGTTCTGATATTTTCTCATGAATCCTTGGTGGGACTGGGTATGTGTGATGGTCACAATGTCCTGACTCCAAGAAGGTGTCTCTAACAACCACATATACACACAATCAAGGTTAATCCTGGACAGCACATACTGATCTATCCCCCCCCATCCACTGTGTACTATTCTAAAAGTATGATTTATGTTAAATTATTGGATATTTAAAACTGTATATGTGGTATGAACTACTTTTATTTCCATTCTATGGAAGAGGTGTCTGAGGCACAGAGAAGGTTGAAAACCTCTCCAGTGTCACAGGAGCTTTAGTGGAGGCCCTGGGACTGGAGTTCCAAAGTCTGTCTCAAGTGCTCAGTTTGTCAGTCCCTACTGTTCTGCCTGTTGATAAAGAAGAGAGGAAGCAAGCTCACATCCTGCATGGATGTTAGTTAAAGTGCTGTGATTGTTGTCTGGTTCCATACCTACTAGAATAGAGCAAGGGAATAAAGTAGAGAGAGCAGGGAGGGTAGATAGCACATAGGAAGAGTCTGCATTCCCAGGCAAGGGTGGATGGCCACATGAAGGAACCCAGTGGACAAAAGTCAGACTTGAGCCACCCGGGGATTCCTGCTGAAGTAGGGAGATGAAGAAGAGAGAAGGGGGATCTTAAGCCAGAGTCTCACTCCAGCAGACTCTGCACTGTGGAAACGGTTTTTCTGAAGAATCTATACATGTGCCTTTTAAGAAGGCCAGTACTAAGGCACCTCCCACATAGAGGAATGTGACAGGCAGGAGAGTCTTCAGCAGCAAGGCATTATCTGGGAAAAAGTGTAATCTGTCCACCCCAATCTCATCCCTTAGGAAGATGTGATGGAAGCCAAACCGTGTGTCATGTGAGAGGAGTGGGGAGGGAAGAGGGGGAGGAGGGGAGGGCAGGAGAAGATGGGATAGATAACACAGGCATTCCTTTCACTTTCATTCCTTCGAGGTTGTTCTGAGTTTGGTTAAGCTGAGGAAAATTCAAGATTCTTTCCTCCCAAAGCTTCTAGTTCTCAGAAGGAATGAAATATTTTTGCTGTGGAATAATGCCAGTGAAATACGATTATATAGAGCCGGTGCAAAAACATCTTGTAAAACAAGTTGGAGCCAAACATATTTCATTGTAGTATTGATGATATGTCATGGTAGATTATCTTTGCAAATAAATTTACCATGATGTTTAAAGCTCCCGAGGAAAATTGGCCACTCCACTAATGGTGTCTGGTGTCAATTCCTATCTCCACTAAAGTGCTACAGACATAGGTGAGGTGAAACTAAGCAGACTGGCCCACAAGGAGGACCTGTTTATCTTACAAATTGAAAGTATGTGAGTGTTTATGTAAGGCTTGGATCTAACGAGAGTGATGATGATGCCATTTAATTGCCATGGCAATAATAACAATGCAGTCAGCAAAAGTTGAATTTTCCTGTCAGAAAACCAAATTTCTGTTTCTTGTTTTATTCATTCAGACAATATACAAGTTTTACAAAGGGCCCATTCATTCCTTTATTCAGCAAAATTTTGCTAAGTACCTACTGTGGAGCAGCAGGATCTGTTTTAGTAATGAAGAAAACACAAGATGTTTTTCCTCTTGCAGTTTATATTGGGTGTACCCTGGTATGGATTGCTTGTGGTTGAAGAAATAGAAAAGAGACCGACTATAAATGAGATACATTGGTAAGTTGCACAATATTTGAGAAGGCTGTAGGTATGAGGAAAAACCAATCAAGGCTGGAAAGTAGGAAGAGCATTAATCAGCTTTCTATTACTGCAGCAGCTAAGGGAACAGCTTTGTTTGGTACATGGTTTCATGCACTGTTCATGATCAGTTGGTCTGTTGCTTTGAGACCTGTGGTAGGGCAGTACATCACGTTAGTATATGGCAGTGGAACCTCCTCCTCTCAGGATGGCCAGAAAGCAAAGGAGAGAGGAAAGTCCAGGATGTAATTTCCCTGAGTCTGCACTCCTAAACAGTTCAGTACATTGGACAGCACCACACCCTGGAAGTCCAACCCTCAACTCATGGGTTTTTGGAAGACATTCAGGATCTAAACCAAAACAGGAGGTGAGAGAAGAAGCAGCTATAGTTGTAAACATGGGCTTTCCACATATGTAATATATAATTACACACATATATAATATATATCTTTACACATACATATGTAATATGTGTAATTACAGGCATATCTTTCTCAGAATGGGAACACAATTTTGGATGAGTAAAGAAGCAGAATAGCCTACTTAAGCATTGTTTCCTAATTAAATATCTCTACATACCAGACCCCAGATTCTTCCCCTGAAGAGGTAAAAGTGTACTGGGGGGAGTTGGTGTCCTCCTGTTGTTCTAAGAAAATGATTTTAAAGATTTAATTAATTAATTAAGTAATTAATGTGGTGTGTGTGTGTGCATGTGTGCATGTGTGTGTCTGCAGAGGCAAGAAGAAGAAAGTGTTGGATCCTCTGGACCTGGAGTTACAAGTGGTTGTGAGCCACCTGATGAGGGTGCTGGGAACTGAATTGCTGAGCCATCTCTCCAGTCCCCTTTAATGAAGTATTTAAGGAGGAATGAGAATAGACAGCTAAAGTCAATAAGCTTATTTTAGACTAGTTTTTAAAATCCACCAGATATCAAGTGGCACATTCATCCATTTAATTTTCACACAATATACACTGAATATGTATGACATTCTAGGCATTTTGAATAAGTACAAGAAAAAAGAGTTTACTGTCTACTGCATGAAAGCAGCTAATAGGTTACTGGGATTATAGTTTAGAGATTTAACTTTATGGTAGTTATCCTTTATCCTATTTTAGAAAGCTCCTTAAAGTATTATTTGTTATCAAAATAAAAATGTGGGGATGGAGAGATGGCTCAGGATTTAAGAGGATTGGCTGCTCTTACAGAGGACCCAAGTTTGGTTCCCAGTGCCTACATGGCTACTAAGAGCCACCTATATCTCCAGTTCTAGGGGATCTCATCCAATCTTTTGACCTCCTTGGGCATTGCATGACACAGGTGCACTTACACACATGTATGCAAGACTATAAAAAATAAAAATAATTTTTAAAAAACTATCAGTGATGTCTTGCTAGAAAGAGGAAGATCGGCTTATATGTATTTATGGAAAATAGTTTAATAGCAAATGTGGTGAGTCAGAATAGAAATATACAGAAAATTTAGACTGTTTTATACAAATTAAAATGAACTAGAAAGCCATAGGAGTTAGTTGCTGAGATGTGTTATACATAGTATTGAGATTAAAAATTCTAATCATTGGCACAATAAAAACTATATTTGAAAAGAAAGAGTTTAAAGTCATTTAATATTAGTTATTTGAATTCCCAGGTTTATAATTATATTTTTCTTTTGTACATTTATTTATTGATTCAGTGTGTGTGTGTGTGTGTGTGTGTGTGTGTGTGTGTGTGTTGTGTGTTGTCAGAGTATCTGGAGCTGGAGTTACAGGTTATTCTGAGCCTGCTGATGTGCGTTCTGAGAACTGAATTCCTGTCCTCTGTAAGAGCAGCTATTGTTTTTAACCCATGAGTCATCTTTCCAGCCTCCTTATTTTTTTTTATTATTTTTTTATGTGTCTGAGTGTACTGTCTGCATGTAAGTAGGTGCACCTGTGTCATGCAATGCCGTGGAGGTCAGAAGAGAGGGTGGCGGATTCTTCTGGAACNTAGAAAAAAAAAAAGCCACCATAGGAGTTTGTTAGTTTGCTGAGATTTAATGAATGGTGTTTGATGTAGCATAAGTAAGGCTTTGGGAGTTTACAAAGTATTCTTGATACGTGGGAAGGGGAAATGGGCCCACATAATTAAAAACGATAGTGTGAGACAGAAAAGAGGTTTTTTAATTTAAAAAGTCTTTTATGAGTTATTTGGAATTTCCCAGGTGTTTATAATTATAATTTTTTCTTTTGTGACTTTATTATGTTATTGATTCAGTTGGTGTTTTGTGTTTGTGTGTGGTGTGTTGTGTTGTGGGTGTGTTTTTTGGGTTGTGTTGGGTCAGAGTATCCTGGAAGGGAGTTACAAGTTATTTCTGAGGCCTGCCCTGAGGTTGCGTTTCTGAGGAACTGAAAATTCCCTGTCCTCACTGTAAGAGCAGCTATTGTTTTTAACCCATGAGTCATCTTTCCAACCAGCCTCCTATTTTTTTTTATTATTTTTTTTATGTGTCTTAGTGTACTGTCTGGGAAATGTTAGTTAGGGTGCACCTGTGTCATGCAATGCCGTGGAAGGCCAGAAGAGAAGGGTGGCGGATGCGTCGGAACTGAAGTTTTAAAGATGGTGTTTCTTCCTTCTTTGTTTTTTTTTTTTTTTTTTTTGTCTTTTCAAGACAGGGTCTCCCTGTAGCCCCAGCTGTCCTGGAACTCACTCTATAGACTAGGCTTGAACTCACAAAGATCCACCTGCCTCTGCCTCCCAAGTGCTAGGATTAATTCTGCCGGGCGTGGTGGCACACGACTTTAAAGACTGTTCTTAGCCGCCATGTGAGTGCTGGGAATGGAACCCGCGTCCTCTGCAAGAGCAGTCAGTGCTCTTAACCGCTGAGTCATCTCTCCAGCCCCATCCTTAATTTTTTTAAAATTTATTTATTTATTTATTTATTTATTTATTTATTTATTTATTTATTTATTTATTTATTTATATGAATGTACTGCCTGCATGTAGGTTTGTGCACCCGTGTTGTGCAATGCCGTGGAGGTCAGAAGAGGGTGTCTGCACTGAACCCTCTTACATGACACTGCATCATCATTCTTTGTTGATAGATGTTAGGTTCTTTTCAGGTTTTCCATGTCATAGACAATATAGTAGTGGATGTTTTATATGCCTTTGCTTATGCATGACATTTCTCTAAGGAAGATATTGATGAATACAATTAGCGGGTGATAGAGTTAATCTTCTAAAAGTGCTACTGACAAATCTTTCTCTAAATGGGATGTACTTATTTA
Organism: Rhizomys pruinosus; assembly: GCA_009823505.1. Taxonomy (NCBI): domain Eukaryota; kingdom Metazoa; phylum Chordata; class Mammalia; order Rodentia; family Spalacidae; genus Rhizomys; species Rhizomys pruinosus. Next base: position 169,187 of record VZQC01000498.1, read on the forward strand.
TATCCAATATTACTCAACTTACTTATTTTAGTTTGCTTTCTGTTGCTGTGATGAAACATTAGCACAAACCAACTTTATTCCATTTTACACTTTACAGTCCATCGTACAGGAAAGCCAAGGAAAGAACTCAGGGCAGGAGCTTTAAGCAGAAACCATGGAGGAACTCTTCCTGTTGCTCACTGGCTTGTTCAGCTACCTTTAAAAATAATATATGTTTTTATTTTATGTGTATGAGTGTATTGCTTGCATGAATGTAAGTGCACCCATGACATACAATGCTTATGGAGGTGAGAAGAGGGCGTGACCCTAGAACTGGTGTTATAGACACTACATGAGTACTACATGTGAACCTAACCTGGGTGCTCTCAACTGCTGAGCCATGTCTCCAGCCCATCAGCTGCCTTTTTTACACAGCCCATGCCTACCTGACTGGGAATGGCACCACCCATAGTGGGCTGGGGCCTTCCCATATATCAACCAGTAGTTAAGAAAATGCCCCACAGCAATGGCCATAGGACAATCTGATTTGGAAAATTCTTCAATTGAGGTTCCTTCTTCCCAAGTGATTCTAGTGTGTGTCAAGTTGACAAAAAGAAGGCAGCACACTACAACTACAAGAAAATATTTAAGGCTATGTAACTTACAAAAGAAAGATGTTTATTTAGCTGACAGTTTTAGAAGCTGAAGTAGCAACAGCAGGGTGGTGGCTCTGGTGTGGACATATCTTAACTTGGGAGATGGTACCATGGTGGGACAATGTGTGGAAGGGTGGTGGATAGCTAGAGAAAGTAGAGAAAGGGGAGGCACCTACCTTGCCTTGGTTTGTTTATTTTTATTCTGTGTTTGAGGTAAGTGCACCTTGCTATGTAGCCAAGGATGACCCTGAACCCATTTTGGTGCTCTGGATGGCCTGGATCTTGTGATTCTCCTGTCCTAGCCTTGTGAGTGGTAACTTAAGGCATTTATCACAAAGCCACACCAAGTTCAATCTTACTATTTCATGATACCCTCTCTCAAAGGTTAACCAGGGTCTATGAGAAGTATGCTGGGGCTGGAGAGATGGCCTAGTGGTTAATAGCACTGACTACTCTTGCAGAGGACCTGGGTTTGATTCTCAACACCCACATGGCAGCTAAGAACTGTCTTTAACTCCAGTTCCAGGGGAATCCGACAACCTCCTCTGACCTCTGCAGCATTGCATGACATGGGTGCATCAACCTACATGCAGACAGTATATTCATAAAAAAATGGAAAAAAAGAGAAGTATGCTTATTCCTTCTGAGAGAACTACCCCAGTGATCCAATTGCTTTGCATTATGTTCCACCTCCTAAAGGCTCTGCCACTTCCTAAACTCATCATACTGAAGACCTAGAACACTTGACCTGTTGGGGGTACATTCAAGATATAAGCTAGCTGTGATATATTCCTTCTTGTGATGTGTGACAGTGTCAAATTGTTCACAAAACTATCAAGATAGAGTAGTTCCAAAGGTTTTTTTTTTTACTTTCATAAAACTCCATGTTTTAAAAGATTGATTTATATGAATTCTTTATCTACTTTGGAAAATATCTTTATCCAGTAGAAAGTTTGATATATATATATATAT